>CM045734.1:8203563-8361063 GCA_024760905.1 Plotosus lineatus | reverse complement strand
AGGTATGTTTTTGCACTGATTAACTTCTTAACCTCCCAGTAAAAATATTTTCAATCAAATGAAAAAAAAATAATTTACAGCAAGTGGACATGTATTATTCTGGGTAAACCGTAAGATATTCATTTCAAAATAGATATTTTTTCAATTATGTCATGTGTTTTGCTGATCTGTGTGTATAAAAACATTTTTAATTTCATCCATTCGTTTTCTGAACCGCAAAATTTATTAGCGCTGCAGGGAGGCTTTTGCCCATCTATCCGGCTCTGGGCGAGGGCAGAGTGCACCCTGGATGGCTCGCCAGACCATCACAGGACAGAAAGATGCTGACGGCTATGCAGCTACTCTTATTGAAAGTCAGCAATGGTTCTTTTACATGAACCTCTCACCACAGACAGTGAGAGACATGGCCGGCTTTTCATAACCCAGTTAGCTGCACTGGGGGGGTGGGGGAAGAGATTTGTGTAAATAAAAAATAAAAGGACAAGACAAAGACTTTCTATTGAAACTCCATTTATCACTACAGATCTGTTTCGAGGGGTGGTGAAACCATCCTCTCTCTTCAGGTGATTATATTCTATATTCTTCTATAATCACCTGAAGAGAGAGGATATTCTTCTATAATCACCTGAAGAGAGAGGATGGTTTCACCACCCCTCGAAACAAATCTGTAGTGATAAATGTAGTTTCAATAGAAAGTCTTTGTCCTGTCCTTTTATTGTTATTGTTATTTGCTCTACCAAAAAGTATTGAGCACTCTCCTACGGAAGGATCTACTCAAAAAAAAAAAAAAAAAAAAAAAAAAAAAAAAAATAAATATATATATATATATATATATATATATATATATATATGGTGGGCAGTGGTGGTCTAGTGGATAGGGCACAGGATCGCTGATCCTAAGGTTGGGGGTTCGAGTCCCCACAAGGTTGTCACTGTCCCCCCATTGCAGCTAACTGGGTTATCAAAGGCGGGCCATGTCTCTCACTGTCTATGGTGAGAGGTTCATGTAAAAGAACCATTGCTGACTTTCGTAAAGAGTAGCTGCAAAGCCGTTGGCATGTTTCTGTCCCTTGCTAAAGGGTTGTGACAAGAAGGGCATCCGACGTAAAAACCTCTGCCAAATCAAATGTATGAATCAGATGATTCGCTGTGGCGACTCCCGAGAAAGGGAAAAAGCCGAAAGAGAAGATATGTATATATATATATACATACTTCATATTTATTTATTATTTATATTTATAAATATGTTATTATAATATATTTATTCTTATAGACATATATTTATTAAATAATAATAATTATTATTAGTTTGCGCATGGTTTTGAATAACTAATAATAAAATGGGGTTATAAAATATTTCTCAAATTCAGATAGCAAATTGTAAAAGAAAATTCCAGGGCCACCTTAGAACATGTTTAAATAAATAAACGACAACTATGCACAAGTTCTCAGCAGATGTAAAGGAGTGCTGTAGAACAAAGGTGCCTATATTTACATATAAATAATGGCATGGTATTAAAGATCCATCCATAAAAATTCTATAAATCACAGTAAACAGCCATACATTAAACTAATTCAATATTAGGTGCGATAATGACTTTTTGTTTACAAATAGAAGAGCATCAGATTCAGTTTATATACTTTAAAAAATAATCATAAATATTACAGTAAATTACTGCCAACTCCTGCTGCCAGTATTTCATCATTAGATAAACCGTAGTACTGTATATATCTTTGTACAGTAGTTTACAGTAAATTCAACAGACATCAGTAGTTATTGTCACTGAAATGGGTGAATTTATTAGAATTTTACGTAATAAAATACTGTAAATGTTTTAGGAATTCTGGGAGCTACTGAAAATTGTGCAGTAAAATATTTGGGAGTTAATGTAAATTATACAGTTCCTTCTTGGGAATTGCTGTCAATCTGATTCTGGAACAGTTATGTAGAAATAATATTTTCATTATGGCAACAAGTGAAGTGCTCAGCTTCTGTGCTGTTGGAATTCTTGAGACTTGTACATCAGAGTACGTGAAGGGAAGCGACTACACCACAAAATTACATTTAAAGAACTCTTAATTAAATATAAATGACAAAAAATTTTGAAAATAGTAAATATATATTATTTAATGACCAAAGAAATCTTGCACTCAAAGTTGTTATGAAACACCAATTTGGTAATAAAATAAAATACATTGCTTCATGAAATGTTCCTGAATATCTGAAGTAGCTTACAGCATGTAATTCATAATGTTATTAAGTAAAATACATTCTAGTAATTACTACAAAACACTATATCAAATAGAACATTATTTTACAACCATTTTTTAATTTGATCAACATTTAAATATAAACTGGAATGTAAAAAAAAACAAAAACAAAACAAAAACAAAACAAAAAAAAACCCAAAAACCAGTATATCCAGACTGAGTCAAAGTCAGACAGTTTATTTCCATCTTGCTCGCTCTTGCTCTTCCCACATATTGCCCTTCTGTCAGGATTTATTCCAACCAACCGTCTATAAACAAAAATACCACATTATTAATTGAATTTGGTTGTGTTTGTGTAATAATATGAAGAACATGCTTTGTGCTTGCAAATGTTCATGTAATAGTCATATGGGACCAAACAAGCAGTCACTCAATTTATTTTACAAGGGAAGCAAAACCAGAAACTTGTTTAAACAATATACTATATATATTTAAGAGACCATAATCTGAATAGGGGAGCAGTGGTGGTCTAGTGGTTAGGGCGCAGGATCACTGATCCTAAGGTTGGGGGTTCGAATCCCCACAGGGTTGTCATTGTCCCCCCAGTGCAGCTAACTGGGTTATCAAAGGCGGGTCATGTCTCTCACTGTCTATGGTGAGAGGTTGATGTAAAAGAACCATTGCTGACCTTCGTAAAGAGTAGCTGCAAAGTCGTCAACGTGTTTCTGTCCCTTGCTAAAAGGGTTGTGACAGGAAGGGCATCCGACGTAAAAACCTATACCAAATCAAATGTGCAAATCAGATGATTTGCTGTGGCGACTTCCGAGAAAAGGGAAAAAGCCGAAAGGACGAAAGAAAGAAGATAATATGAATATCTCCACAGGGTGGAAAAATATACCACGAATATAACTGCATGCATTAAATTTAAATGAAACAATAAAATATGCATTACATTCACAAAGCAATAGCTCACCACACTGCAGAGTGCAATCAGCAATATTCAGGCCTAGAAAATTAAATATAAATCTAAAGTTATATGCAAATCACATCCAAATCTCCAAGATTAAGTAAAGCAGGCTAAATGCATTCAAGTAAAACAGAAAACAATGATGTACTGTTTCCGAACACTGTGCTGAGGCACACTGCATGAGCATGGCCCAATACCAATCTAAACTCGGAACCGAGAATGTCGGTCACGGATAAATGGAACTAGCATTCGCCTACTAGGCCCAAGTAAAGACTCTGAAATTCTAACTTTACAGCCTAATACCAAAAATGTCTTCAAACATTACTTGATTAAATATTGAACAAGATTTTTATTACTAAAAGTCTTAAATATATTTAAGTACCAGATCTATGCTCGAGGCACACCGATATTTCTGCCGTGTTATAACCCACTGCGGGTTTCACCGATTAAAATACACGATTCACAGTTTGTCATGTAAAATTTGAAATAAATATCAACTCTTGAAGTTACAACAAACCATATACAATAAAGCAGCATGTTTTAAACCTTATAATAGTAATACAGTTCAGACTTACCACAGTTGTGATGCCATGAACCAACAAGCTGGTTCCAAATATGGAGGCTTGCTTTTCATAGTTTCCAACAGTGCCGCGATCCCACAATTCCGTGCGTAGGCTCATGGTAGGGCCTAGTCTACAGTACGTCACTGTATAACGGGAGCACAGGAAGGTACTGTCGGTAATACAGCCAATTACTGTTGAAGTTCCAGTGAATTTTACTACCAGTTCTCTTCCAGAACCAGCCATGGTTCTCCTGGAAATATTGACTGTTTCACTTGATTCTTTATCTGCATGTAAGTCGCAACAGCTTCATTATATTTTTATCTGAAAAGTTGTCTCTCGTACGTAATATGCTATTTTAATTCTTCATTCACATCCTGTACTAATATTTTGTAGGTAACATTGTGGAAAATTAATGTTTGGAAATCTAAAGTGCTGTTTTGTACTGATTTTCGAATATACGCCGCCGGCCCCACTTTTTAAGGGTTTCATAAAATGAGCCTCCCCAGCAGTTTTATGGTTTTAATGAAACCTCAGTTTATTTCAGGAAAACTGGTTTACCTGAATTATTATTTTATATTTAGTCATCTCTGTATATCTTTTTTGTTCCTACAGGTTCCCGATTTGGACTCGGTGCACTACGCTGCACTACACTTCGGTAAGGCGAAAACCAAGAGAGTCCAGAGGAACAATAATCAGGTGGATTCACATGTTATATATTCCTCAGTTGGACACAGCAATATGTGTACATAATTCACAACTTTGATTACGAAGTAAGAAATACATTTTGGAAAAAACATATCATTGTTAACATCCCAGGTACATCGTACACAGTATATACTAGAATGAGAACAGCTGTACTGGCCCAATATCAGAGCATTGATAATATGATCCTGATATCCCGGTCAACTGGGGATGGTAGCATCATCATTGTCCCACTTTGAAATGGAGAAATAAATCACGAAAAGTTTGTTTTACTTTGTTTTTTTCTTGTGTTTCCATTTTGCATTTGCCAAAACTCTAAATGAGTTTAAATTCGTGTAATCAGAGGGATTATGTTTCTGTGTAGTTTGGACTAACTTAGTCCATAGTCGCAGAAGATACTATTAAGCTTCACAGTGATCAAAGCCCATTCAGAGTTTAAGTATATACTACAACAATTCATAAAAAAAAAAAAAAAAAACACCAACTAAAACAAGATTTTTTTATCATTGATATTTACATTTTTAAACCATGATGGGGTAAGTCAAGTGAGTTCTGCATTCATTCATTCATTTTCTGAACCGCTTTCTCCTAATTAGGGTCACCGGGAGGCTGGCACCCATCTCAGCCGACTCGAGTAGGGGTAGGGGAGGGGTACACCTTGGACAGCTCACCAGGCCATCACAGGGGTGACACTCACACAACCATTCATATTCGCTCTCACACCTAGAGGAGATTTGTAAAACTAAATTAAACTAAAGCTGCATGTTTTTGACTTGTGGGAGGAAACCAGAGTACCTGGAGGAAACCCACGCAAGTACAGGGAGAACATGCAAACTCCACACAGAAATGCCCAAGCTGGGAAACAAACCCGAGTCATCTTTCTCTGAGGCAGACGTGCTGACCACTGCACCACTGTGCCACCCTGAGTGTTGCATGAGTTGGGCTAAGAGCACTGTGGAGCCAACAGAGTCGACTGAGTGCAGTCAGCATATGACACTGAAGCAAAAGTGAACCACATTTGATGAAATTGGGTCTTTACACTCATTTGAAGTTTTAATGTGCGGAATTACAAGAAAAACTACTTTATTTTATTGGTTATAAATTTATGTTTCCTTTGTTTTAAGCCCAACAATGAAGACATGATGTCCTCTAAGTAGTTAAAGTGCTTTGATATGTTATGACCAGTTTCAAGATGGCATTTAATAGTCCCAAAAACCACATGGGCAGGAAACCAGATATGATTCCTAAAACATGAACATTATCAGTCTTTACCTGCCATTCGTTCATTCATTCATTTTATGAACCACTTAATCCTAATTAGCTTTGCAGGGAGGTTGACTCATCTGCTCTATCTCAGCCGACTCCGGGTGAGGGCAGCGTACACCCTGGACAGCTCGCCAGGCCATCGCAGGGCAATAGCACACTGACAGCTATGTACTACTCTTTACGAAAGTCACCCATTTTTTTTACATGAGCCTCTCACCACAGACAGTGAGAGACATGGGCGGCTTTTGATAACCCAGTTATCTGCACTGGGGGGACAGCAGTGACAACACGGTGATAGTGGGGTTTGTAACCCTGACCTTGGGATCAGTAATCCAGCACCTTACCACCAGGCCAGCACTGCCCCCAGTCTTTACCTTTTCAAAATTTATTTGAATTGTTATTCATCATTCCTGCTTTATTATTTTTTCGGGTGCAAAGGTGAAACCCATGCACATATAACCTGAGCAAAAAGGCAGACGTTAACTGACATTAGGAAAAGGACACAGCCAGTCAAACGAGCAAAGGCACTCAGGGATTGTCCTCATGTCAAAATCACAAAAGTGAACGATTTGTCTGTGCTGTATGTGTGTAATCACACCTTCCATCCCAAGTCTGGCTTTCTGCTCATGAAAACTGCTGAATACACTCGTGAAGCTGGCTCGCAATTATATAAGGATGCAGAACAGCCAATTTTACTCAATTAATAAATATATATTTCTAAGTTAATTCATATTTATTTATTTATTTTTAACATTCTTAAAACATTCTGAGGTTGGATTAGTTGGGTTTGAAATGGTTCTGTTTTATAAAGATTTCTGCGACTGCAAGGCTGCTGTTCTTGAAACAGTTTCAGAGGAGACTCCATGTGAATGTTCATGTAAAGACTGTAAAGACATCTTGGCTGGATTGAACAGCTTCAGTCACTTTACCGACATTTAGCTTTAAAAGATTTTGGGCTTCAACACCCACCTTATTTCTCTGTTAAAAAAACACACGTGCCACATTTAGGTTTTCAAAAAGTTTTGAGGAGAAACCAGTTTAAATGTAAAATTGGCTAAAGACTGTTGGGGCGCTTGAGTAAAGTGGAAAAGTGTGTTTACTCTGGGAAGTTATTCGTGATTCAATTTGTTTATTTACAGCAAGCTACTAAATTAAATTAAATTCTGTGCTGTTCCACAAACCATCAGTCGAATATACCTTTAGTGCAACTTACTGTAGCGGTGAGGAACACGAACAATTATAGATTATATTGAGTGGAAATTGTTCATAATTATATTGTGTTATGTTTGAAATATAAGAAAATTAAATCAGGAATATATCTGAATATCATGCACTTAATTAAAATTAAAGTAATTCTGAATTATTCTGATTATTATATATTTTTTTACTGTTACACAATCTTTGAATTGTGATGGTCTGGTTTATAGTCTATTGAAATATTGAATGTAAATTTCTGACTGCACATGTTTTCATGTTTCTATGTTAAAAGTGGTGAAAAAAAAAATCTGTTTGAAATTTATTGAAATGGAATCAAATAAAGCAAGCGGGATAATTAACTTCACTGTTGTATAGATTTCAAGTTTTTATTAAAATTATTTTATTGTTAAAACTTCTTGAATAAACAAATGCATGGTTTCCCTTCTTGAATTGATGTCCATTGATTGTTTGGCCCCGTAGAACTGTACTGCTGTGGTCCTCAGTGAAAGTGAGTTTGTCAGACCTTCTTTATTTCTTTATATTCTTTTTTTTTATATTTTCATGAAATATAAACTCTACACTGATATATGTTTTCAATGCTTGTTTTCGAAGAAAATAAAAGTAACTATATTTTCGAGACTCTGACATTTAAACTGCTCTTTGGAGTAAAAACTAATCATACTGGGGTAAAACTGGGAGTAAAGCTCCATCCCCATTAATCTATTCATCCTGTCAAACAAACAGAAATATATCTGAATCTATTTATGAGATCTCAGGAGTCTTAAATTGTCATTTCTGTTTTTTAACTAATAAAAGGATATCTTTAAAAAAGGTCTGCTTTGACTTTTTCAAAAACAAACATAAAGAAACAAGGAGAAAAAAAAAAACAGCGACAGTCAACTTTTCCAAAAAGCCTGTGGCTGGTTCTGTAAGAGACTCGGTAGATTCTGTACTTTGTAAAACTGCACAAATTGGACCTGATGCTCTTATTTTAAACAAAAAGTGATCATCACACCTAATACAGTATTGTATTAGTTTGATTTTATGTTGTTTACTAATGATTGATAACATTTAAATGCAGAGATAATTACAATAACTTAATTCCATTATTTATGTAAATATAAGCCATCTTTGTTCTACACCATTTGCACAGTATCTACCGGTTCTCTGAGAGAACCAGCCACGGTTCTCCTGGAAATATTGACTGTTACACTTGATTCTTTATTTACATGTAATTCGCAGCAGCCTCATTATCTTTTAATCTGAAAAGTGACCTCTTATATGAAATGAGAGATTTCCTTTTGGCTTTTCCTTTTATCGGGGGTCGCCACAGCGTATGATTCGCACGTTTGATTGGGCATAGGTTTTTACATCGGATGCCCATCCTGACACAACCCTTTTAGCAAGGGACAGAAACACACTGACGGCTTTGCAGCTCCTCTTTACGAAAGTCAGCAATGGTTCTTTTACACGCTTCTCACCATAGACAGTGAGAGACATAGCCGGCCTTTGATAACCCGTTAGCTGCACTGGGGGGACAGTGACCTCTTATATGAAATATACTGCTTTAATTCTTTATTCACATCCCGTACTAACATTTTATATGTAACATTTAATTTTGTGCTGAAAAACTAAAGTTTGGAAAGTTAAAGTGTGTTTGTTCTGACTGACTAATGTACAAATGATTAAAGCTTATATATGCTGTACTATATACAGGGATCCCCCACTTTCCGCAGTTAATTGGGACCAAGATCCCCATGCGACCACCAAAATCAGTGAAGTAGGAGCCACCCCCCCACTGACGTATACATTCATGTATATGTGTATATAACATAAATAAATACATATTAATTAATACATATATAATATATATATATATTTATGCTATAAATGCTTATAATAACAATTAAACAATAAAAAATAATGCATAAGATGTAAATAAAATATAAATACACACACATACAGATGCGCACACACGTGCATGCACACAAATGCACCTCACACTAATGTAAGTAGTTTTGATGGGAGGTTTTGGGTTGTTTTTTGTTTTGTGTTTGTTTGGAGGTTTTTTTGCATAATTGGCCTTGTTTTTGCTGATTTTCCCGAACTTTTCCCTTATTCTTCCTTAATTTCCTTATTTTTTAATTTGATGACAATTTAAAAAAAATCCGCGATGCATTGAAGCCGCATGAATTGAAGCGCAAAGTAACGAGTGCAGCAAACTGGGTTATCAAAGGCGGGCCATATCTCTCACTGTCTATGGTGAGAGGTTCACGTTAAAGAACCATTGCTGACTTTCGTAAAGAGGAGCTGCAAAGCCGTCAGCATGTTTCTGTCCCTTGCTAAGAGGGTTGTGACAGGAAGGGCATCCGACATAAAAACCTCTGCCAAATCAAATGTGCAAATCAGATGGTTCGCTGTGGCGACCCCTGAGAAAAGGTAAAAAGCCGAAAGAATAATAAGAATTTAAAAAAAAAAAAATATATATATATATATATATATATATATATAGATATATGTGTGTGTGTGTGTATAAGTGTATAAAATATATATATATATATATATATATATATATATATTGTCTGTCTTCCTTTCGGCTTTTTCCCTTTTACTCGGGAGTCGCCACAGCGAACCATTTGATTCGCACGTTTTGATTTGGCAGAGGTTTTTTTTACGTCGGATGGCCTTCCTGTCACAACCCTTTTAGCAAGGGACAGAAACACGCTGACGACTTTGCAGCTACTCTTTACGAAAGTCAGCAATGGTTCTTTTACATGCCTCTCACCATAGACAGTGAGAGACATGGCCCGCCTTTGATAACCCAGTTAGCTGCACTGGGTTTTATATATATATATATATATATATATATATAGGGGCAGTGGTGGTCTAGTGGTATAGGGCGCTGGATCGCTGATCCAAAGGTTGGGGGTTGGAGTCCCACTCTCCACAGGGTTGTCACTGTCCCCCCCAGTGCAGCTAACTGGGTTATATATATATATATATATATATATATATATATATATAGAGAGAGAGAGCGAGAGAGAGTACTGTGGTGTTGTGACAATACCGGAAGCCATGTTACTTCTCACATTCGCTAGCTCAGCCAAACCAACATGCATTGTCTCTCATGTTCATTTTCATTCATATTGCACACACCTGTAATCTTATGCAACTACAGCTACAGTGTTTAAAGATTTACTTCAACCATTCAATGCAAAGCATATCCTGCATCTGAATTGATGAAAGATGAAATGAAAGAATTTATTTAACATGATTACCCTCCAAAGATACAAGCCCTGTGTTGTGTGCCCTGGCATTTTTTACCACCAGATAATTACTTGATCAACATCTTCAAACAGAATAAACAGCGGCAAAAGCCTAACACGCAGTGATCCTCATATGAAAAACCACAAGGAAATACACTCAGTATAACCCAGAGAAAACATGACTTCCCGACATGAGAACAGTGAGGTCGCAGCAGATTAAGTGACATGCAACTGCCACCACTTTACAACCCTTCACCCCAACCCCTACAGTATTCTCTCTCTCTCTCTCTCTCTCTCTCTCTCTCTCTCTCTCTCTCGCTCTCACTTACACACACACACAATAAAGTAAAGCAATGCTCAGTGTATTCTTTCTTACTTACTGATCATATTTATTTCACACTGGCATTTAGTTTTCACTTTAGATTTTTTTTTTACTTTTCATATACTGTATTAATCCTGTAAGGGAAATTGTTTCTTCTACATTTAACCCATCCAAAGTACTCACACACACACACACACACACACACACACACTGGTGGTACCTTGCCTTGCTCAAGGGCACTTCAGCCATGAATGTAGAGGAAGGGAAGGTGAAACTCATACTGCCACCCATTTTTTTTTTTTGCTGGTTCAGGAATCAAACCAGTGACCTTTTAGGCCAAAAGACAGTTCTCTAACTTTTAGGCTACGACTTCCCCTGTTGTTTTGTTTCTTGGGATTTCTGGTTATTTTTCTTTTCCCCTCCTTGAATCTCCATCTTATCGTGATGGAGGGGTTTGCGTGTTCTAATGATCTTAGGAGCTATGTTGTCGGGGGAATTGTGCCCCGGTAGATTCAGTCAAGGCAAACAGGTCCTAGGTGAAGGTCCAGACAAAGCGTTGTTCAAAAGACCTCTATGAAGAAAATCTCTCGGACACAGTTTCCCTTGCCCGAACGCAGATCACTGGGGTCCCCCGGAGCCAGGCCTGGGGAAGGGGATTGGAGGCAAGCGCCTGGGCATCTGCCCATGGAGCCTGGCCAGGCCCAGCTCGAAGAGGAGAGATGGGTTCAGCCTCCAATTGACCCACCACCTGTGGGAGGGGCTATCAGAGTCAGGTGCAATGTGAGTTCGGTGGAAACAGAAGGCATGGGCTCTGTCAGTCCAATACTCAGCTACTGACTCTGAGTCTTGGAACATGGAATGCCATCTTTCTAGGCTCTGGAACCACCCATCTTGAGGGAGGCTGCACCTTATTCCATTCTGGAGTTGCTCATGGGGAGATGCAGCGAGCCAGTGTGGGCATCTTTGTTGCCCCGTCTCAGCGTCCACATGTTGGGGTTCTCCCCAGTTGGCAAAAGGGTAGCTTCGCTCCATCTTCTTGGGAGGAGGGGGGATTCCTGACTTGTTTGTGCTTATGCACCAAGTGACAGTTCCAAGTACCAACCCTTCTTGGAGTCTTTAGGGGTCGTGTTGGAGAACACTCCAACAGGAACTCATGCGTTGTCCTCGGAGACTTCAGCGCCCATGTGGGCAACAAGAATGTGACCTGGAAGGGTATGATTGGAAGGTATGGCCTCTCGAGTATGAACCCGAATAGTGTTTCCTTGTTGGACTTCTGTGCTTGTCACAGTTTGACTATTACGAGCACCATGTTCGAACATAAGACTGTCCATAAGTGCATTTGACACCTGGACACACTGGGCTGCAGTTTGAGGATAAACTTTGTCGTCATGTCATTGGACCTGCGGCCGCATTTTCTGAACACTTGGGTGAGGAGAGAAGCTGAGCAGTCAACCAATCACTACTTGGTGGTGAACTGGCTCTGATGGCAGGGGAGGCTGCCCTGAAGACCTGGCAGGCCCAAGCATGGAGGTAGGGTCTTCTGGGAAAGTTTGTCAGAGTCTCCTGTCAGAGGGGACTTTAACTCCGACCTCCGGAGGGTAACGTGGAATCCCAAAGGGGCCATGTTTCATGTCTCCATTGCTGAGGCAGCAGCCCATAGCCCATCGGTGCCTGTCCTTTCGGTAACCCCTAAACCTGGGGGTGGACACCTGCAGTGAAGCCGTTCAGCTGAAAAAGGAAGCCTATCTGGTTTTATTGGCCTGTTGGACTCCTGAGGCAGCAGACAGGTACTGGCAGGCTAAACATGCTGCAACCCAAGCTGTCACTGATTCAAAATCTTGGGCATTTGAGGAGTTCAGTGAGAGCCTGAAAACCAATTATTGGTTAGTCTCGTAAAGGTTCTGGACCACTATCTAATGCCTCAGGAGGAGGGAAGCAGTTCTCCACAAATATTGTTTACAGTGGAAGTGGGGAGCTGTTCACCTTGACAGGAAAAATTGTCCGGAGGTTGAAGGAATACTTTGAGGACCTCCTCAATCCTACCTTTAAGCCCTCCATGGAGGAGAAATACCCTGGGGATTTGGCTGGGGTTCCACCCATCACTGAAGCTGAGGTCGCTGAGCTAGTCCAAAAGCTCCTCTGTGGTTGGGCTTCAGGGGTGGATGACATCTGAATAACTCAGGGCTCTGGATGTTGTAGGACTGTTTTGGTTGACACGTGTCTACAATATCGTGTGGTCATCGGGGGCCATACCACTGGATTGGTAAACTGAGGTGGTAGTCCAACTTTTAAAAAGGGGGACCGGAGGGTGTGCTCCAATTATCATGGAATCACACTCCTCAGCCTTCTCGGGCAAAGTCTATGTAGGGGTGCTGGAGAGGAGGATCTGACCAAATGTTGAACCTCGGATTCAGGAGAAACAATGCGGTTTTCACCCTGGAAGTGGCACTCTCAACCAACTCTATACGCTCCACAGGATCCTGGAGGGGGCAATGGGAGTTTTCCCAATCTGTCCACATGTGTTTTGTGGACTTGGAGAAGGCTTTCGACTGTGTCCATCGGGTAATCTTATGAGGCATGCTCTGAGAATACGACATTCTGGACCCATTGATACAGGCCATTCGGTCACCATATCACCAGAGCCAGAGTTTGGCCTGCATTGGTAACAACAGGTCAAATTATTTTCTGGTGAAGGTTGGAGTCTGCCAAGGCTATCCTTTGTCACTGATTCTGTTCATAATTTCTATAGACAGAATTTCTAGGCACAGCGGTGTCGAGGGTTTCTGGTTTGATGGACATCGGATCTCGTCTCTGCTTTTTGTGGATGACATTGTCTTTCTGGCTTCATCAGTCTGGGACCTCCAGCTCTCATTGCAGTGATTCGTAGTCAAGTGCGACATGTCCGGGATGAGAACCAGGACCTACAAATCCGAGGCCATGGTTCTCAGCTGGACTAGGGTGGAATGCACCTTCCGGGTCTGGAATGAGGTTCTGCCTCAAGTGGAGGAGTTCAAGTGTCTCAGGGTCTTGTTCATGAGTGAGGGACGGATGGACTGAGGGATCGACAGGCAGATCTCCGCAGCCTCTGCTGTAAAGTGGAGCCTGTATCGGTCCATCATGGTGAATGGGGAGGTGAGCTGCATGGCAAAGCTCTCAATTTACCAGTCGATCTACGATCCAACCCTCACCTTTGGTCACAAGCTTTGGGTAGTGACTGAAAGAACAAGATTGTGGATATAAGCAGGAGAAATTAGCTTCCTTCACAGGGGGGGTCCCAGGGCTCCCCCTGAGAGATAGGGTGAGAAATACAGCCATCTGAAAGGAGCTTGGAACTGCTACCAGTTGAGGTGTTAGAATGCTTCTTAAACGCCTCCCTGGTGTGGTGTTTCGGGCATGTCCAACCAGGAAGAGACCCGGGGTTGATCTGGAACACGGTGGAGGGATTATGTCTCACGGAACACTTCGGTAACCCTTGGAACAGCTGGAGGAAGTGGCTGAAGGGAGGGACATCTGGACCTCGCCAGGTAGGCTGCTGCCCCTGCGACCCAAGTCCAGATTAAGTGGAAGAAGATGAATGATTAAATGAATTTTCTTTTGGTTGCTGCTTTTATGACAGTCTTTACTGGTCATCTAAACTCTTCTGATCTGACTATGATTTTGCTGCATGTTTTTGGTATACTGCTTTAATTATTATTATTATTATTATTATTATTAATAACAACAACAATAATAATAATAAGAAGAAAAAATATTTTATTACAAATGCAACAGCTTACTGACTGTTTCTTGCCTTAAGGCCAAACTTTTCAGTGTGTTAATATTTGCCTTTTTCTGACAGGCCTATTTCATCAAACAAAAAAAATAACTGCAGGAAATTGGTACATGTTGAGCTGTAAATTGAACTGATTTACAGCTCGGTACATGTATGCTCTGCTTTTTTCTTGCAAAAGAGATGTGGTAACTCTTGGGGTTATGGTGTTATAAGAAGGCAGATGACACCTCCTTAAGGTGTTTGAGTGTTGCAACAGTGCAGCCTCTGCTCTGCTCCACATTGTGCAATCTCTAGAGCCAGGGCTTTCAGTACAGGTATTTTCTTTACATATTTTCATGGCAGACTCAGTTCAATTTACCAAGAGGTGTGGTAGTCATTCCATATGAACTCAACCAGTAGTACCCCAATGACCAACTCTGATTTGGCTCTAATTTATTTTGGAGATACCTCTATATGAATACTGTACACGTGCAAAAAATTTTAATACTCCAAAAGGTTTCAGAGATATGGCCCCACAAAAAGTGGATGCCATACCATAGCAGTGTAGGCCTACAAGTGTGATCTTAAAATGAGCGTTGAAAGATCCCAACCCCTCTAGCGCAAGAGCTTTTATACCCTAATCAATTCTCTCTTACAATTTCCACCATTAATCCCTGGATAAATGAATGAGATACTGGCTGAGAGATTGTTTACAGGCTTTTCTAGTATGCTGACGCTAAGCTGGTGACCTTTTCCTCACTCCTGTAATGCTCAGCAAAATGCCTTAACAGTAGGCCTTCATTCAGACATGATGTTTCTTCTGTGCTCGGCAGCTTTGTGCTATGGAGAAGCAACTTCCAGGATCTCGTCTGGGGAGAGGTTTTCTAGCACGTCACCCAGATCCCTTTTAATCCTCAACCGACCAAGCTATTTTGGTGACTAATATGACCGAGTTTGGTCATTTGTGACCCCAATGACTTTATATAGGATTATTTCCATATAAATTATTGTTTTAGGGCTCGTCATATTTATTTCACTATCTAATATATTTGTGCATCATCTTAGGTAATAAGGTATGGAATTTGATATATTTTTACAAAAAAGCAGCCAAAAACATATAATTATCGAACAATATTACATTTATTTGGACAACCCTTGGCATGGTTGAGAGTGCCAGTCCTGCTTTGCCACGTCTACATATGACAGAAGAGTGAGCTGGTCATAAAAACCAAAAATTGAGCTGTGCTCCTCTCTCCCATTGCTTGGTTTCATCTCTTTGGTCTTCTCAACCAAACTGTTGTTCACAAATGCTGACCTCTGCCCTTAGTCCCTGCCCTTCCACTAATCTTTGCCGTAACTTCAATACATTTCCCACTCTGTCCTTAATCACTCTAACTTGCTGCATGTCCTTCCCATCTCTATTTCTCTGCTTTGCCAACCTGTATAAATCATTTTCTCCATCCATCCTGTCCAACCTAGCATACAAGTCATCATACGCCCTCTGTTTGGCCTTTGACACCGCTACGTTTGCCTTATGCTGTGTCACCATGTACAGTGATACCTCTGCTCACGAACATAATTGGTTCCCAGAAAGTGTGTGTGAGGCGAAAAGTTCGTCTTCCGAACATTTATTTCCCATAAGAAACCATTAAAATGAGAATAATCCGTTCCCAGGTCCCCATAAAACATAATTTTCTACTAAATAAGCCTTAAAACTACACAAAAATATACCTTATTTTATGTATAATAAATGTCTATTGTATTGTAATTAAAGAAATAAACTGTACTGTATAATAAAGTCGTTTTATTTACCTTTGTGATGGTAGTTGATGGCTTGATGGAATGGAGTGGGAGGAGGAGGGAGGGAGGGACTTACTGTTTGGAAGGAGAGTTTGGAAACACCTACTGTTTGGAAACACCCTTAGCCACACACGCACCCTTAATAGCTTCCTTGTTCTTAAGGATGGTGGTAGACTTAGCGTACTGGTACTGGGACGCTGAGTCACGCAAACGCACACCTCGTTCGTGTTTTTCAATGATCTCCGCCTGTGGTGGGGGCTTTTTCGGTCCCATAATAGCAAAAGTACACTCAATATGGTCCAAAATGTCTATCAAACTCAAACCACTTCCGCATTCAAAGAAAGGGGGTGACGAACTGTGACGCCATGAGCGTGCGTCAGCTTCTCGTGGCCGCCACCGTGGCGCTGTTCGACCGCGTGGTTTGGTTCGTCCGCCGAAAAGTAGTTCTTCAGCCGAGACTATATTTTCGTGAATTTAAAGTTCTTGAGGCGAAAAGTTCGTGAGCTTAAGCGTTCGTCAGCCGAGGTTTGACTGTACTCCTGTTTACTCTCTTCGGTTCTCTCAATATCCCACTTCTTCGTAGCTAACCTCTTCCTTTGTACACACTCCTCCACTTCCTGAATTCCATCACCAAGTTTCCTTATATACTTTCCTTCCAGATGACACACCAAGTACTCTCCTACCTGTCTCCCTGATCACATTAGCTGGAGTTGTCCAGTCATCTGGAAGTACTTCCTGACCACCCAAAGCCTGTTTCAACTCCTCCTTGAAGACAACCCGGCAGTCTTCTTTTTTCAGCTTCCACCACTTTGTCTTTTGCTCTGCCTTCTTCACCTTCCTCACCATCAGCATCATCCTGCACACCACCATTCTATGCTGTTTGGCAACACTCTCACCCACTACTACTTTGCAGTCACTGACTTCGTTCAGATTACATCGCCTACACAAGATGTAGTCTACCTGTGTGCTCCAACCTCCGCTTTTAAAGTCACCCTATGCTCCTGTCTCTACTGGAAGAAAGTATTCACCACAGCCATTTCCATCCTTTTTACAAAATCTATCAACATTCAACATCTGTCCTTCTGCATTCCTGTCCTGGATACCAAACCTGCCCATCACTTCCTCGTCCCCTCTGTTTTTTGCACCGAGATGTCCATTGAAGTCTGCCCCAATGACCACTCTTTCACCTCTGGGGATACTCTGCATCACTTCATCTAACTCACTCTAGAATATCTCCTTCTCTTCTAGCTCACAGTCTGCCAGTGGGGCATAAGCACTAACAACATTGAACATCACGCCTTCAATTTCTAACTTGTTGAGACTCATCACTCTGTCTGGCACGCTTTTCACTTCTAGAACATTCCTGACCAAACACTCCTTCAAGATGACTCATACTCCATTTTTCTTTCCGTCCACACCATAAAAAAACAGCTTAAGCTCTACTCCTAAGCTTCTAGCCTTGCTACCTTTCCACCTGGTCTCCCGAACACACAGTATGTCGACCTTCCTCCTCTGCATCATGTCAGCCAGCTCTCTACCCTTTCCTGTCATAGTTCCAACATTCAAAATCCCTATTCTCAGTCCTAGACTCTTCTCTCTTTGCCTACGGACACGCCTCCCGCCTCTCCTTCTTCGACTTCTTCAACCAACAGTAGTCCAATACCCACTCGCACCCTGTTGGTTAACAGCACTGATGGCGGTCGTTGTTAACCCGGGCCTCGATCAATCTGGTATGGATTTCTTTGTACTGACTTCTTCCTCTTCTTCTTCTTCTTCTTTATTTTCGGCTGTTCCCTTCAGGGGTCGCCACAGCAAATGATCTGCCTCCATCTCTCCCTATCCTCTGCATCTTCTACTCTTACTCCAACGACCTTCATGTCCGCCATCACCACATCCATAAATCTTCTCTTTGGTCTTCCTCTGGGCCTTCTGCCTGGTAGTTCCAACCTCAGCATCCTACTACCAATATACTCACTATCTCTCCTCTGTACATGTCCAAACCATCTCAATCTAGCCTCTCTGACTTTGTCTCCAAAACATCTAACATGTGCTGTCCCTCTGATGTACTCATTTCTGATCCTATCCATCCTCGTTACTCCCAAAGAGAACCTCAACATTTTCATCTCTGCTACTTCCAACTCTGCCTCCTGTCTTTTCCCCAGGGCCACTGTCTCTAAACCATACAACATCACTGGCCTCATCACCGTCTTGTACACTTTTCCCTTCATTCTTGCCAATACTCTCCTATCACACATCACACCGGACACTTTTCTCCATCCATTCCAACCTGCCTGCATGCGCTTCTTCACCTCTTTTCAACACTCTCCATTGCTCTGGATTGTTGAGCCTAAGTACTTAAAATCCTCCACCTTCCTTATCTCTGCCCCCTGTAACCTCACCGTTCCTCTTGGGTCCTTGTCGTTCACACACATGTATTCTGTATTACTGAGACTAACCTTCATTCCCCTCCTTTCCAGGGCATACCTCCACCTCTCTAGATTTTCCTCCACTTGTTCTCTGCTCTCACTACAGATCACGATGTCATCTGCAAACATCAGAGTCCATGGAGATTCTTGTCTCACCTCGTCTGTCAGCCTGTCCATCACCATAGCAAACAAAAGGGGCTGAGAGCTGACCCTTGATGCAGTCCCACCTCCACCTTGAACTCTTCTGTCACACTGACAGCACACCTCACCACTGTCTTACATCTCTCATTCATGTCCTGCACCACTCTAACATACTTCTCTGCCACTCCAGACTTCCTCATACAATACCACAGTTCTTCTCTCAGCACCCTGTCATATGCTTTCTCCAGATCCACAAAAGCACAATGCATCATCCTCTGACCTTCTCTGTACTTCTCTATTAACACCCTCAAAGCAAACATTGCATCTGTGGTGCTCTTTCTTGGCATGAAACCAAACTGTTGTTCACAAATGCTAACCTCTGCCCTTCGTCTAGCTTCCTTTATTCTTTATCATAACTTCAATTTATGGCTCATCAACTTTATACCTCTGTAGTTGCCTCAACTCTGTACATCTCCATTGTTCTTAAAAATGGGCACAAGCACACTTCTCCTCCATTCCTCCGGCATCTGCTCACTTTCTAAGACCTTGTTGAATATTCTTGTCAGAAAATCTACTGCTACCTCCCCTAGACACTTCCATACCTCAACTGGTATGTCATCAGGGCCAACTGCCTTTCCACACTTCATCCTCTTCAATGCCCTCCTCACTTCTCCTTTACTCATCTTTGCTACTTCCTGCTCCTCAACGGTCACCCCTTCTACTCTTTTTCTCTCTCTCACTTTCCTCATTCATCAGCTCTTCAAAGTACGCTTTCCATCTTCCCAGCACACTTCTGTCATCAGTCAATACATTTCCCTCTCTGTCCTTAATCACTCTAACTTGCTGCATGTCCTTCCCATCTCTATTTCTCTGCTGTGCTAACCTGTATAAATCATTTTCTCCCTCCTTACTGTCCAACCTATCATACAAGTCATCATACGCCCTCTGTTTGGCCTTTGACACCGCTACCTTTGCCTGACGCTGTGTCTCCCTGTACTCCTGTTTACTCTCTTCAGTCTTCTCTGTGTCCCACTTCTTCTTAGCTAACCTCTTCTTTTGTACACACTCCTGCACTTCCTCATTCCATCACCAAGTTTCCTTAGCTACTTTCCTTCCAGAGGACACACCAAGTACTCTCCTACCGGTCTCCCTGATCACATTGGCTGTGGTTGTCCAGTCATCTGGAAGCACTTCCTGACCACCCAAAGCCTGTTTCAACTCCTCCTTGAATACAGCACGACAGTCTTCCTTTTTCAGCTTCCACCACTTTGTCTTCTGCTCTGCCTTTGCCTTTTTCACCTTTCTCACCATCAGCATCATCCTGCACACCGCCATCTTATGCTGTTTGGCAACACTCTCATCCACTACTACCTTGCAGTCACTGACTTCCTTCAAATTACATCGCCTACATAAGATGTATTCTACCTGTGTGCTCTTACCTCCGCTTTCATCAGTCACCTTATGCTCTTGTTTCTTTTTGAAGAAAGTATTCACCACAGCCATTTCCATCCTTTTTGCAAAATCGATAAACATCTGTCCTTCTGCGTTCCTGCCCTGGATACGAAACCTACCCATCACGTCCTCGTCCCCTCTGTTGCCTGCACCAACATGTCCATTGAAGTCTGCCCCAATGACCACTCTCTCACCTCTGGGGGTACTCTGCATCACTTCATCTAACTCACTCCAGAATCTCTCATTCTCTTCTCGCTTACATCCGGCCTGTGGGGCATAAGCACTAACAACATTGACCATAACGCCTTCAATTTCTAACTTGAGACTCATCACTCTGTCTGACAATCTTTTCACTTCTAGAACATTCCTGAGAAACCCCTCCTTCAAGATGACTCCTACGCCATTTCTCTTCCCATCCACACCATGATAAAACAGCTTAAACCCTGCTCCTAAGCTTTTAGCATTGCTACCTTTCCACCTGGTCTCCTGAACACACAGTATGTCCACCTTCCTCCTCTGCATCATGTCAGCCAGCTCTATGCCTTTTCCTTGCATAGTTCCAACATTCAAAGTCCCTACTCTCAGTCCTAAGCTCATGCCTTTCCTCTTCTCTCTCTGCCTACGGACACGCCTCCCGCCTCTCCTTCTTCGACGTCTTCGGCCAACAGTAGTCCAATTTCCATCAGCACCCTGTTGGTTGACGGCACTGATGGCGGTTGTTGTTAACCCGGGCCTCGACCGATTCGGTATGAATTTTGTTTTGACCATTTGCATTTTTAATGTGGCAGAAGTTTTACGCTGGATGCCCTTCCTGTCGCTACCCTCTGCATTTATCCGGGCTTGGTACTGGCATAAGGGGGAGAGACACTTTTATATTTGCCATTGGTTTTACGCCGGATACCCTTCCTCACGCAACCCTCTGCATTTATCCGGGCTTGGGACCAGCGTGGGGGTGGACACTGGCATGTGCCCCCCCTCACGGCTACATTTGTGTCAGGAAGGGCATCTGACATAAAAACCTATGCCAAATCAAACATGCGAATCATAGATTCGCTGTGGTGACCCCTGAGAAAATGGGAACAGCAGAAAGAATACGATTACATTATCTATCTGTCATCTTACTTTTTGCACTCAAGGATTTGCACAGGATTTCAGAATCAAAGTCAAAAAAGAGCAGTATTTTTTCACATCTTTAGTGTGATGCATGTGAGCTAAAAAAAATTGACTTGCACGGTTCCTGCAACAATCTTATCTTACTCTGTGTGATTGTGAGATTGGTTTAGTTATGATTGTTTAGCTTCTGTCACTTTACCTAGAATTGGCTTTTAAAACTTTTAGGCTGAATCATTTATCTTATTTCTCTTGAAAACAAAAAGCAAATTAAAAACAACAACAACAACAACATGTACGCCACATTTAGGTTTTCAAGAGGTTTCTTCAGTGAAGATTTATATTGGTAGTAGGATGCTGAGGTTGGAACTACCAGGCAGAAGGCCTAGAGACCAAAGAGACGATTCATGGATGTAGTGAAGCAGGACATGAAGGGAGCTGGTATAAGAGAAGAAGATGCAAAGGATTGGGTGAGATGGAGGCAGATGATTCGCTGTGGCGACCCCTGAAGGGAAAAGCCGAAAGGAAAAGAAGAAACCAGGATGAGCTTCCACTCCATGCCACTCGGTGGTGGTAATGCACCAAGTAATAAGATATGCAACAAAGAGGAAGAAGAAAAACGAATTCGAGTGGAAAGTTTGAAAAAGTTTTCAGGAGCACGAAGGAGTTGCGCGGGCAGAAGTTTAGCGGGAAGGAGTTGAGCGGGAAGGAGTTCAGCAGGAAGGAGTTGAGCGGGAAGGAGTTGAGCGGGAAGGAGTTGAGTGGGAACGAGTTCCGTTCGTTACTTTAAGTTATGGATATCCGCGCTGTATTAAAACCACTGATTTTAATCATATTTTCAGTCGGTTCATCAGCAGGTGAGTTGAAGGATATAATCAGGAATTATTCTGCATAATAATATGCACGCGTGAAACGGAACAGTGTTTATAAATATACAGTAAATACAGAAACACCATCTGACTTTTATTTAATTTGAAACCAACACAACATAGTTCATGTTCGGGGAACAAAAGTCAGATTTATAACTACAGTCCAACAATTCCAGGACAGCAGCTTGTCTGTGATTTTCTTCTTTCCGTTCTGGAGTAAAATCTTAAAATATTATTTAAAAGAAGGCGTTTTTATACCCGAATCCTCTGAAAGCTGCGGGATTCATTCAGGTTTGTTTATTTATTTGCATTTTTCAAATAACTTATTTGGCTGTTGGCGGGTCCGGGTTGCCAAGTCGTGATTATGAAATTCCAAAATAGTGACGTGAGAAACAAAGTGGGCTTCATCAGGGTCCTCCAGTTCTTCCACATTCCAAAAAAATGTTTCAGACTGCCCTGTGTGTGTGTGTGTTGGTTGGCTCTGTGATGGTTCTGTGAGCTGTTCAGGGTGGATCCTGCCTGCACCCAGTATCAGCTGAACTACGCTTCATTCATTTTCTAAAGCGCTTTATCCTAATTACGGTTGTGTGGAGGCTGGCCCATCTCAGCCGACTCTGTGCGAGTGCAGGGAACACCCTGGACAGCTTGCCAGACCACCGCAGGGCCAACAGTAGGCTTAATTAGTTTAAGTGTGGTGGACCAATAAGTTAGTTTAGATAAGTGAGTGTCTTCTTCTCCCTCAGATCGCATTGAATGGTTTTTGTGTCGGGAGTCAGAGGTGGGACGCACAGTGTTGTTCACCTGTGGTGTAATCAGGGCTGTTTCAAATAAATTCTGTAATTATCATTTCACTATGCTGGTTTTATACAATCGTAACTTGATTTTTTTAATGGCACCACAGATTTTGGATCAGCATTGTGAGCTCAGGAAATATTTGAACTGGTCCACAACTCAGCATGAGAACATCTGTTTGTAAACAGTGTACCAGATGTTTTTAACTTCTGGCTCCAAATACGCACAACCATCACCATGCAAAACAAGATCAAGTCCCGTCTCCATTGACTGGCAAAGAGTTAAAAGCTTACAAATCAATGGAAGCTTACAAGTATTTTGTTTCCGGATTTGTCAGCTGTATGCAACACTGGGAGCCAGGAACCGGGAAGAGAGACGACAGTACAGTACAGTACAGAACCACCTCAGAATGGATAAGGTGCGGGTTGTACCCCCAAACAGAGCTACACAAACAAGCGCTTATGCAATCATAAATTAAAATGATCAATGGTTGTATAAATTCACATTTTATTTATATACTTGTCCTCAAAAAATTAGCATACAGTATTGTGATAAAATTCATTATTTTCTGTCATGTATTGATAAAAATTAAACTTTCATATATTTTAGATTCATTGCACACCAACTGAAATACTTCAGGTCTTTTATTGTTTTAATACTGATGATTTTTTTCATACAGCTCATGAAAACCCAAAATTCCTATCTCAAAAAATTAGCATATCATGAAAAGGTACTCTAAACAAGCTATTAACCTAATCATCTGAATCAATGACACCTGCAAAAGATTCCTGAGGCTTTTAAAAACTCCCAGCCTGGTTCATTACTCAAAACCGCAATCATGGGTAAGACTGCTGACCTGACTGCTGTTTAGAAGGCCATCATTGACACCCTCAAGCAAGAGGGTAAGACACAGAAAGAAATCTCTGAGCGAATGGGCTGTTCCCAGAGTGCTCTATCAAGCCACCTCAGTGGGACGTCTGTGGGAAGGAAAAAGTGTGGCAGAAAACGCTGCACAACCAGAAGAGGTGACCGGACCCTGAGGAAGATTGTAGAGAAGGGCCGATTCCAGACCTTGGAAGCAGTGGATTAAGTCTGGAGCAGAAACATCCAGAGTCACCGCCACTTTTGAACCAGAAACAGCGGCAGAAGCGCCTGACCTGGGCTACAGAGAAGCAGCACTGAACTGTTGCTCAGTGGTCCAAAGTACTTTTTTGGATGAAAGCAAATTTTGCATGTCATTCGGAAATCAAGGTGCCAGAGTCTGGAGGAAGACTGGGGAGAAGGAAATGCCAAAATGCCTGAAGTCCAGTGTCAAGTACCCACAGTCAGTGATGGTCTGGGGGGGCATCGCAGCTGCTGGTGTTGGTCCACTGTGTTTTATCAAGGGCAGGGTCGATGCAGCTAGCTATCAGGAAATTTTGGAGCACTCATGCTTCCATCTGCTGAAAAGCTTTATGGAGATGAAGATTTCATTTTTCAGCATGACCTGGCACCTGCTCACAGTGCCAAAACCACTGGTAAATGGTTTACTGACCATGGTATTACTGTGCTCAACTGGCCTGCCAACTCTCCTGACCTGAACCCCATAGAGAATCTGTGGGATATTGTGAAGAGAAAGTTGAGAGACACCAGACCCAACACTGTGGATGAGCTTAAGGCCGCTATCGAAGCATCCTGGGCCTCCATAAAACCTCAGCAGTGCCACAGGCTGATTGCCTCCATGCCACGCCGCATTGATGCAGTCATTTCTGCAAAAGGATTCCCGACCAAGTACTGAGTGCATAACTGAACATAATTATTTGAAGATTGACTTTTTTGTATTAAAAACACCTTTTTATTGGTCGGATGAAATATGCTAATTTTTTGAGAAAGGGATTTTTGGTTTTTCTTTTCTCAATTCATTTTCTGTAACTGCTTCATCCTAATTAGGGTCGCGGGTAGGCTGGTGCTCATCCCAGCCAACTCAGGGCGAGGGCAGAGTACACCCTGGACAGCTCGCCAGGCCATTGCAGGGTGGAAACACGCGGATGGCTTTGCAGCCTACTCTTGTCGAAAGTAAGCAATGGTTCTTTTACATGCCTCTCACCATAGACAGTGAGAGACATGGCCGGCCTTTGATAACCCAGTTAGCTGCACTGGGGGGGACAGTGACAGCTTTGTGGAGAGTGGGACTCGAACCCCCAACCTTTGGATCAGTGATCCGGTGCCTTATACCACTAGACCACCACTGCCCCCTGTTTTTCATTTCTTTTTTGCCAAAATTATCAATATTCAAACAATAAAAGACTTGACATACTTCAGTTGTGTGTAATGAATCTAAAATATATGAAAGTCTAATGTTTATCAGTACATTACAGAAAATAATGAACTTTGTCACAATATGCTATTTTTTGAGAAGTACTAGAATAAGCTTATACAGTGTACTGTATCTATTTATTTTTATAGCATCAATTTTATTTTTACCAGATGCTACCTCAATGGAAATAGCTACCCTAGGCCCTATATAATAATGTATATTTACCTCATACAAAGTGTTTGCTGCCTATTTTACTGTATTCTGTGGGATTCCAGTCTTTCCTATTGACCGCTGCGATCCACTTGGCTTTTCTCTCCTGGTCAGATGGAAAACGATAAAATGACAGTACAGGCTTTACTCCTCTGTCTATTTGCACAGCCAACAGTGCAACACGATATAACCATACTCACTGCTTATTTTCTATCACTCCGGGGAAGTTAGTAACCGACAAACAACATCCAGTTGGGTAATATTGAACCACTATTCCTTATTTTAAAATGTTTAGCAACGTTGAATGAGCGAGTGCCGTCCGGATCATGCCGTCCAATATGGCAGATAAACAAAAGTGTAACGTCACATGCAAAACCTCAATAGGGAGGAAATGAGAGGAGTCAATTCAGGTGTGCACTGCTGCAATCAGCCCGAGCAGGTCAGCCTCGCCCCTCAGCTGGAGCGGGGAGAAAATAGAGTTAGAGAACAGAGCCATCAAAATAAACAAACAAACAAAAAAGAACATAAAATGGGGTTTTAAACATCGATCCATGATGCTACGCTACTCAAAGCTTGATTAGCGTCTTTATAATCTGCAGCTTGTGGTTGTTGTAGTTTTTTCGTGCCGAATCTGCATCATCAGCAGGTATCTCGGGGTCTTTAGCGTTTCGCCCCGAAACCTGTACGCTTCACTTGAGTGGGCCAGCAAAGACAAAAGACTGTATTCACTTGCAGGCTGGCTTCTGGTTGATTGTTGAGGTCTTCTAACGTGTATCTACACACTACTCTCCTGGCTTGTAATTGACTGTGGTCCAACTCTCTCTCCTCTTGATCCACAGCCACCTTGAGCATGTCTCTGCTGAAGCAGCTATGGTCTTTATCGCCTTCTTTGTGGTGGTAGGGGTAAGACCTATCTTGTGCAGGAAGTTTCTTGTAGATGTTGCAACAAAACCCCTGCATCCAACCTCTATTGGCATCAGGCTTGCTTTCCACCCTTTCAGACAAGCTTCATCTACCAAGTCCTGGTATTTTGCCTCTTTCAGCTCGTGTGAGATGTCAAATCTATCCTTCCAGGGAACTGTAAGCTCTATTATGTGGATGACTTTCGTTTATCCGGATAGTAGCACCATATCTGGGCGCATCTGAGTGACTGCTATATCTTCTGGAAATTTCAACTTCCTCTGCACATCCACAAGAAGCTGCCAGTCGGAGGCTGAAGACGGGACTGAGCCTCTAGTTGCAGGCTTGCTAGGCTTGGTCTTCATCTCTCCTTTCAGGAACTGGATGGGTTTTCCTGTATCCTGGATACTTTGATGGTTAACTTCCACTCTGCGCTGGTCCACCACTATGGCAATCTCTCTTAAGACAGTGTCATGCCTCCATCAGTACCTCCCCTCTCCCAGAGCCTTAAGACATGCTGAGAGGATGTGATTCAGGGAGCGGTTGTTTCCTTTACACAGAGAGCATGAGGCGTCCTCCTCTTTTCCCCAAATCCACAAGTTAGAAGGCGTAGGAAGCAGGTCTGACACAGCACGTAGTAGGAAGCTGAGCTGTCCTTGATCAGTATTCCACAGTTCCTTCCATGTGAATGGGCGCTGGATGGCTGATTCCCATTTGGTCCAGCTGCCTTGGCTTCCTAACCCCACTGCTCTGACAAACCTGGTGTATTCCGCTTCTTTTCTAGTTTGTTGCACAACCATATCTCTTCTTGTTCGGTCATCTGCTGTGCGGTTACCCTCGTAGTTGCCAAGGCGTAATCTTCCTTTGCAAACTGTTCCCACCAGCTCTTGATAGAGGATTCCATTTTCTACCAGTCTTCAGTGTCCCCTGCTTGCTGCACTAATGTGTCCTTGGACAAACATAGGGTAGAAATTGTAGCTGTTTTTTTCCAGATTGTACGGAGAAGCTTGCAGAGACGATTGAGGGGCTTTGGGCAATTCTTGTAAATCTTGTATGTAATTCCGGAGGGACCTGGAGCAGAGCTTGATCTTGCAGCTTTGACAACCTTTTTGATTTCTTCGACGCACAGGTCTGAGAGATCAAAGGAGGTTTCAGGATCTGGCTCCTCTTTTGGATACGGGGGTTCTGCTAATGGTGTAGTTCTGTCAGGGTCGTTATGTGCTTGTTTTACACTCTTTTCAACCTCTACTTGAGAACATTGGAGTCTGCCACTCTTGGGTTTTCCCAGTAGGTCTGAGGTGAACTGGAAAGGGTTGCTGAAGAACGCCTTTCTTTGTTTCTTCTTCTCATTTTGCCTCTTGCAGAGTCTCTCAGCTGACCGGAATTGAAGCAGCCTCTTATGCAGAGTGTGGTGCAGCTCTTGCAGACCTTCCTTCTCGGACTCTGGAGCTTTCTTCCATGATTTCTTGACACTACGGAGGTTTTGACGCAGCTTTGCTATCTGTTTTTGTCTTCTACTTGCTCCTCCTCGGGTTGGTACTGACTTCACAGTTTGAGCTCCAAACAAACTCTTGCATTCATCATAAACGACCTTGCTCAAGAGCTGGATCTTTTTACATGCTTCTCCTTTCAAGCAGTTTTCAAGAATGCTGTCCGGGTTGTTGTCCAGAACTTGCCACTTCTTGTCGGTTGATGGTGGAAGTTGTAATCTAGCTTTCTTCTCCTGGGCCCTGTCACTTGCTACACCTCTTGTTTCCTGAGCCATCGTGCCAGGATTGGTCTCGACGTGGGGTTTTGAGCACTGTGGGGAGCTTCTGGGCTCAGATCCTCCTGTCTTATTAGCTGCTGATGTTTCAGTAACTTTGCACTGTCTTAACTGCTCCTTGCACTTGGTTTTGCCTTGGTGTATTTTCACGCCTTTTTCATTCTTAAAGAGTCTTACACAGCTGCCACACCGCCGTCTAGATTCTGATGCTACTTGCTTGAGGGCTTGCATCAAACTTCTAGTCCTTGGTTCATTGCCTGGTTCGTGACCCTTTGAATCCGTCCGGGTTTGCAGTTCATCCCCCCCCCCCCCCCCGCCTCTCGGCCTGCAAGGGGGTAGTTTCTTCGAGAGGAACTTGTAGCGATTATGTGCAGTGCTTCGGGTTGCTGGCCCTAGCACTATAACATGCCGACTTTCTGAGCTGTCATCCGAACTTTCTCGAAGGTCAATGGGACTTTCCCCACAGTCATAAACATAGGTTTGATAAGTGTAATAAATTGGATACCAAAAGGATAAACATGCTACAGCACAGTACATAAAATCTCACACACAAATATTCTAAGCATTAACTTGGGTACTGCACTGGAATAATAATTCAAAAACACTTTAATAGTACAGTACTTTACAACAGTTCGAATGATTATTCCTTTTCAGGCACTTCAGAAGAAACTGTCGTTTCTTCAGGAGAAACTCTTATTTCTTCAGAAGAGGCATCCAACATTACCTTTTTCTGGCGTTTTGGCTCCTGACCAGAAGCCAGAGATGATGTATGGTGTTTTTGTGGCATCGTACAGCTTAACTGGTAATTAAAACACACTAAAAAAAATGCACGTTGACAGCTTATGCGTGAATGAGAAAAAAGGGGGCGTACACATCATCTCAACCTATCAGCAGGAGGGAGAAACAAAAGCTCTCAGCCATTGGCTAAATTTGAATGTGCCAGTTACTTCCTGGTTTGTAGGCAGTCCGCAAGTATGCGGGGGCAGAACAGAAGAGGAATAATCATCTGAACTAAGTGTTTTTCAGTTATTATTCTAGTACAGTACCCAAGTTAATGTTTTGAATATTTGTGTGTGAGCTGTTATTTACTGTGTTGTAGCACGTTCATCCTTTTGGTATCCAATTTATTACACTTCATGTTCTTTTATGTTTTTTTGTTATGGTCTATTTTTTGGGTGGAGTTTGATTTTGGCGGCTGTTCTCTCACTGTTTTCTCCTTGCTCTGGCTGAGGGGTGTGGCTGAACTGCTGGTTACAGCAGTGCACACCAGAATTCACTGCTCATCTCCGCCCTATAAAGACACGCTCACCTTTGTGCCAGAAGATTGTTTTGCATCATGTCACTGCCTCACTGTGTTCTCTGGCTCCTGGTTCC
Organism: Plotosus lineatus; assembly: GCA_024760905.1. Lineage (NCBI taxonomy): Eukaryota > Metazoa > Chordata > Actinopteri > Siluriformes > Plotosidae > Plotosus > Plotosus lineatus. Next base: position 8,331,683 of record CM045734.1, on the reverse strand, counting down.
CGCTCCGCGTATGACCAGTTTCCGCTCCGTAGTTTCCCAGTGCTTAATGTTTATTGAGTAACTCTTCGTCACTAGTACTGTAGTTAGTGTGTTTGGGCTCTGCTTAAATGCTTCTTTGAATAATAAATCGACTCTGTCATCTCAGACTGTCTCCTGCATTTTGGGTTCGGCTGAAAGTTCATTAAGTCACACTTTTATGTTCTTATATATACACATACAGGTTATATATACATACCCAACACTCCCCCACTGATGTATACGTACATGCATGTGTATATAATATCAATAAATACATATTCAATGCATATTCAATTTCATAACTCACATATTCAATTTAGACTGAGAGAGCCCAAACAAAAAAAAAAACAAAAATTATATCTAATCCACTGAGAGCCAAATATATTTTTTAATATTGAGACCAACAAATTTAGAGTGTGCTTTTGTTTATTGGGAGTAAATGAGAATAGTGAATTCAGGTGTGTGCTATGGAGCAGCTCAGCCACCCCCCTCAGGAAGTAAACAGTTTGATTCTGGTGCTGTGCCTCGAACTAAGTCCCCCAAAACACAGACCTTAACAAAAAGGACATAAAATAACAAGAAATGTAATAAATTGGATAAAGAAAACAAAATGAGAAACATGCTACACCACAGTAAATAAAATATTACGCACAAACATTTTAAACATGTACTGGAATAATAATTAAAAACGACTTTAATAGTGGACTGTTTTACAACAGTTCAGATGATTATTCCTCTCCAGCAATGACGTGACTTCAGAGGAAACTGTCGTTTCTTCCGGAGAAAGTCTTATTTCTTCAGAAGAGACATCCAACCTCATCCAACCTCATTTCCTTTTTCTGGTGCTTAAGCAGGCGTTTGAGTGACATCATAGAACTTAACTGGTAATTAAAACGCACTAAAAAAGGCTCGTTGCCAACTTGTGTGCATGAGGAAAAAGGGGCGTTACATCACCTCAACCAATCAGCAGGAAGGAGGACAGCCATTGGCTGAATTTGAATCACGTGCGAGTTGCTCGGGAGTCTGTGAATACTCAAACCGTGAGTGCAAAACCGCCAATAGTCAAGGGCCTACTGTATTGCATGTGTCCGGCATCGTAATATGATATGCCACTCTGGTCATCTTGCTGTGGGCTTGTGGTACAGAGAGCAAATGCCAGATCATCAACAGAAGTGATCGAGCAGCATATGGTGAATTTTGATGTCGAAGAAGCAAGAAAATTGATGATTTGTTGTTCAGAAATGAGGTCAAACGTACTGTCCAACCACGAGCATATTTATATGGGAATTCTCCTGCAACAAAGTTTTTCCGCGCAAGATTTTGGAAGTGTACGTCTTCAACAGCACCTACCACAAAAATGTGTTTCTGACCGCAGTATGTCTTAGATTTAGTCAAATTTGTGTTAATGAAAATCCTAGCGTTATTGAGCAAGGATGAACATCTCGGCAAGGAACGAGACCAGAGCGTTAAAAATAAATTTAGATGGGCATGGCTGAACAAAACAGTAAAGATTAGCTCAGTGGTGCTGGATCAACCAGCACCGAGCTTATACTCGCGGACTTCATCAGGAAAGTAGACGTGACGGGAAAGTTTTATGCACATACTGGGATGACGTACTCTAATATGGATCCAAAGGCTGTGTTGCTATTGAGAACCATTCCAGAAGTAAGACGCATATAGATAAGGTAACACTGAGGAAAACCAACTATACACTGTCAAGTGCTTCACAGAACCATTTCTCACTTGCTGATCAGACATGAAACATACTTGGGAGACTCCTACTGTACAAATGTATGAGTTGAGGGATAGATGCAGCTGAAACATGGGGTATACTCAGTGCTGTAGTGGTGGGTACACGTTCTGTACCCACTTGTTTTAGTGGCTGAGTTGCATGTACTGACTGACTTAATTTGGTCTACTTTATAGTTGATCAAAGTAAATTTCCGCGAGTGTGTAAATAAAAAGCGGAGATGAAGTGCTAAATAATTTCAAAGCCAAAGCTGCACCTCCGCCCACTTCGTTGGCTGAAGTGCTGCTGTGTGCCTCGGTCGCTTCGCTGCCATCGTGTCGTCACTTATTTTTTGACCACTACAGCACTGGTTATAACTCTTTGGTCACTTGGCTAATCAAGAAGAAAAAGGTGAAGTAAAATATTTTAACATATTTTTCATAAGGTTCTCTTTTAAAAAGTTCCGTCCAGGAGACATCAATTAAGCTCCTTTTTGTAAGTATAACCCCAAACCTTTTGGGGGCTTTGCCCCCCTAACCCCCTCAGCAGGGGCACTGCCTCACACTCCGCAAGAGGTGGCCTAGGTGGCCCCCTTGACCTCTGCCAATTTTTCCTCCTTTTCCATAATGGTCTGTTCTCATCTGTTTTTCATATTTAGCTATGATTTCAAGCTTCATTTCAAGAAAAATTGATTTTCTTCTCTTGAATTAATCAGCCACCTGCGGGGGTGTGGGGGCTTAGTGCTACTTAATGCCATTACTAACTTTTTTAAACATATTGGTGGACCAGCTTTATAAGTGTGATTGCACATCCTCTCCACTAGGTGGGTGTGGCGCTCTCACTATGTTGTCGAAAGTGTAGGTATAAGGCACTGTGCAAACGATATGAAGTGCAGTAAACACTATTTGTAGTCGCGGGCAGGGTGCTGGGAGGCTTTTTTTTTTTTCCCTTCTCCTCTCTCTTCCTATGGGGAAGCACTGCATAAGGCATTCTCGGAGCACAGAGGAATACATGTGGAAGAATACAAGGCTAATCAACCCGAAAAAGCGATTTCCCCAGCAGAGCTCGTAAGTAGAAAATTTGCTCGTTGGATGGGCCAGATTTTTGGTAGGATCTACGCTCGTATCATGGAAAATTCATTATTAGGGACACTCGTAAATCGAGGTACCACTGTAGATTATTTTTCTTTCTTGTTAACTTGGTTTTATATTTCAGTTTTTTTAAGTACAACCAAAGTGAAATTATAGGACCCATCTTTATTGATTAGCATCAGTTTATGAATAATAACTTTGAATGAAAGAGAAAGCTGTTGGCTGTATTAAATTAAGAAGTTGTGTGTACAGCCTTGCAGTTTTATTTTTTTATGTGATTACTTAATAAACCATTTCACCTTTTACAGATAAACACTCTCTGCAGTACCTCTACACTGTCATTGCATCAGGAGTAAAATCCCCTCCTGTTGTCCTATTGAATGGAGAACAGTTTGTATATTACGACAGCGACATCAGACAGATGATCCCAAAGAGAGAGTTTGTAAAGAAGGTTGAAGCTGATGAGCAGCAGTTCTGGAATAGCGAGACACAGCATGTAACAGTTCAGGAGGAGAAACTCGTTGCAGTAATGAAAGACTTTAGTGACACTGAAGGTAAGAATGAACTTTTATAGAGCTTTCACAGTTATGTTACTCCAGGGTGAACTTTCAACATATTTGAACACAAAACAGCAGACCAATGACCAAATCGCCCGTCCGTCCGTCCGTCCGTCCATCTCACAGAGATGCTGCCGTCTATCCTCAATCAGCTTGGTGCCGACAGCCTGACCAGTTTGCGAAAACTCGCTGAGGCTCTTCCCAAACAAGCTGGCGAGGGAACGCACCGGTGGCAGCAGGAGAGGAAGATGATGATGATGTCCGTCCGTCCGATTGGCGACCCGCCATAAAGAATAACGCCCTGGTTATCATCTTCATGGAGGTTTTCTTGGCAGCATTGTGTTTATCTACCCTGAAATAACCTTTTAGTATTTTTTACATTATTTAAGCTGTTTTGTTTCGTGTTATGCATTTTACAAAACAATGATTAAATTATTTGCATGATTTTTTTTTTTTACATGACATACTCTGCCCCTGTACCCCACAAGGGGCCCTTGGGCCCCCTTGACTCCCAGCTGTAATATTTCATTTCCTCTATTTCTAAACCCATTTCCTCTATTTTTTTCTAAACCTCACTGTGATATCTGAATTTACATTTCAGCAAAATCAAACTGGAATAGATTGTGATTGATTAGAATTCAAGTAATGTGTAATTTTCCTTTTACTTCACAATTATGCACCACTTTGTGTTGGTCGATCACTTAAATCCCAGTAAAATACTATTATTTGTTGTAGCATGATAAAATTTGGAAAAGTTAAATGGGTATGAATACCTGTGCAAACCAATGTAGCTGTCAGAGTCCCTTGGGCTTCGTACCAAACTACAGTCAATCACACTAAATATCTTCTCTGTCGACTTTAATCTTAAAATTCCTTCAGATTAAAATGATCAGAAAGTGTTTCTCTTTTATATATAACTGTGAAAACATGCAGCGGAGAATCCCTCAACATATTCCTGGAATATTCTATTCTGACTCATCTTCAATAACAATTTTCTACGAGAAACAACTACATGGAAAATGGATAGAGGGGAGCATAACTATTCAAATCCTTAGTGTATTATAGGAGTTCATATGAGCTTAGTGTGTGTGTGTGTGTGTGTGTGTGTGTGTGTGTGTGAAGGAATTCATATCATACAGAGGATGTACGGCTGTGATGATGGCACCACTAGAGGATACGATGAGTTTGGTTATGATGGAGAAGATTTCTTCAGTCTGGATCTGAAAACTGGAACCTTGACTGCAGTTAATCCTCAAGCTGAGAGCTTTATAAAGAAATGGGATCCTACAGGAGATCTGGCAAAGTACTGGAAGAACTACCTGGAGAGTAACTGTATTGACTGGTTGCGTAAGGTTGTGGTTTATGGCAGGGAGACTCTGGAAAGAAAAGGTAAACCTTTTATATTCTATTACAGTAAATAAACATATATTACAAACTGTATTTTACAGAAGTTGGGGCACTATACAAATTGTGAATAAAAACTGAATGTAATGATGTGGAAGTGCCAAATTTCAATATTTTATTCCGAATAGAACATAGATGACTTGGTCAAAAGTTTAAACTGAAAAGACAGGAGGCAGAGCTGAAGGTAACAGAGATGAAAATGTTGAGGTTCACTTTGAGAGTAACGAGGATGGATAGCATCAGGGATGAGCACATCAGAGAGACAGCCGTGTAAGAGGTTTTGGTTTTCAGAGAGGCTAGATTGAGATGATTTGGACATGTGCAGAGGAGGGATAGTCAGTATATTGGTAGTAGGATGCTGAGGTTGGAGCTACCAGGCAGAAGGCCTAGAGGAAGACCAAAGAGAAGATTTATGGATGTGGTGAAGGAGGACATGAAGGCAGTTGGTGTAAGAGAAGAAGATGCAGAGGATAGGGTTAGATGGAGGCAGATGATACGCTGTGGCGACCCCTGAAGGGAACAGCCGAAAGGAAAAGAAGGTGTCAACGAATCTCAAAGTTGGGACGCAGCCATATTCGCCACTATGAGGCATCCCCTCTTCATCTTACAACAGTCTGCAAACATCTGGGGACTGAGGAGACATTTTTTTTTTTCAAGTTTAGAAATAGGAATGCTGTCCCATTCTTGTCGAAAACAGGATTCTAACTCTTGGTTTGCTCAGGGCCTTGAAAGTCCTGGGATTTCAAATGTACTAGAAAAGTCCTGTAAATCAACCCGTAAAAGTCCCATAAATCAGAAAAAACCTCCTTGATTTTCAGAATCATACTCCTTGAAATAAATATTTGTCCTTGCATTAATATTTACTGAAGGTTTTTTTTTTTAATTTAATAGCACAAAAATACACTCGAGTCTAATGCCTCTGCAAAGATTTGTATGTAAACACCATCTTTTGGGAAGTATTAATATTACTTAAATAATTAATGAACTCTCATCTCAATGAACGAGGAGTCACACGTGAATTTAACAACCACACGGTTGACTGAACAAACACAAAGCCTTTTCACCTTATCATTTCTGTCAGCACAAAGACAGGGTATTCATTAAGTTTTAGAGTAGAAAGAGGATATTGATAAGTCGGGGGTGGAAATTGTTTGAGGCAAGCATGGGGAGGGTGCTGGAGGGATGTCCCCTCCTGCAGGGGGGTCTGGGGGACCACCCCCATAAAAATCTTTAAAATTTATGTGCTCTGTGGTGCATTCTGGGCCCATATTTATGAGAAAATCAGACAAGCTAGAAGCAAATAAAAATATAAAGTTTATATTATTAAAAAAAATAGTATTTGTTACAAGCATAGTAGACTTACAACTTAAAGGAAAGTACATAAAACTTCTTATTTGAAAAATCTTACAGTTACCTTACTAATGTATAACATTTGTGAATCAAACTGCTCCCCGAATCTGTCAAAACTGTTTATGTAATATCATTTTAGGATTAATAAGATTAGGCAATTAGAATAACTTTAGGCTAGTTTAGTCGGGGGATAGTTTTCACTATTATCGCCCAGTGCAATCAAGAAATAATTTGCGCTTTTGAATGAGGTGGCATAGTGCATCATGGGATATCGGAAGTGAACCGATTGAGAAATTATCAAAACAAGTGATCGTGTTGTCAAGAACATCGCTTCACAAAGTCGTAAAAAATGTTTTTATTAAAGCTTATTATATTATTAAATATTATTATTTACTATTGTAAAATATAACCGGCGCTAGGCTAATAGTAGCCGTGCTTTAACATTAACAAAGAGGTGGAAGTTGAAAATATGAAAACAAGAATTCTCATTGCTTTGAGAATCATTACTGACCATATCAACGCTTTTGGTGGGTTGGATAAAGTTAGGATGCCAAAGGAACTATTGACATCATGCCGCATCTATGTTCTATTCAGAATGAAATATTGAAATTTGGCACTTCCAAATCATTGTATTCAGATTTTCTTCACAATTTGTATAGCGTCACAACTTTTTTCGAATCCAGATTGTACATCATATTACATAATCAGTCACTACATAGAACATGCAGTAAGTTTACTTATTCAACAAAAAATAACCACAACACACACACTGAAGCTTGCTAATTCTGAGAATTGTTATTAATGTACATTATATGCGATTCGTGCGATTTAATTGGTTCCTTGACTTAGAATAATTCACATCACATTGGATCCTTGAATGATGTAAAAATAAATCATGAAAAAAGAAAACATTGTTTTAGTTTGTCTTTTCAAGTTCCTTATGTAGAATGTTTGAAAATAATTTGGTGAATGGTTATCGGGGTTCTAAAAAAATGTAGTGTAAAATATACTATAAACTAACACTATCCTACCAAAACAAGTCATCAACTACCAAATAGTCAAGAGCATTTCGCTGGATAATTACTGCAGTAATATGCTTCAGCTGGCAGTTTTATTTATCTTTAATTGTTGCAGCGAGTGGCTTCTCATTTCTTAAACAATCATGTTGTAAGATGGACCCATGTCACTGTGATTGAGAAGACACAAATCATCCGATTGTGTTTTTGCAAATTATCATGGAGGCAACATGTCTGGGAAGGAAACCCAGTCATCGGTCTCCCCAGAGGCACTCCTTTGTTCCTCCTGATAACTATTTCCCAGGCCAGATTGGATTTATAATCCCTCCAGTGATTTCTGGGTCTACTCTGGGGCCTCCTCCCTGTTGTACATGCCTGGAACACTTCAAAATGGAAGCAAAAGGAAGGTTCTATTTACTTGTATTAATCACCTCAACTAATTCTTTTCAATGCTGAGGAGCTCTACCTCAGGGTCGAGCTTTCCTCGGGTGTCTGAGCTCCTTCCCCTGTCTCTGAAGTTGAGCTCAGACACCTTCTTAAGGAAACTTTTTTTTGTACAAGCTTCCGTTAACCATAAGACCTAATACAGGCAATTTCAAGAGTATTGGAACAGCAAGGCCAATTTATATATATATATATATATATATATATGTATATCCACTGAGGATGTTTTTCTGAGATCAAATGTGCTCATGTCATAACAAATCATCTGTTTTGAACCCCGCAAGTGTTTCTTGAAGCCCATGTGTGGGTGTTAAATCTTGATGGATATACTTTCAGTTTTAGCTGTGTGTGTGCGCGTGTGCGCGTGTGTGTGAGGAGGGTGGTAGTGGTGGTGGAAGGAAATGCATGCCATTTTAAAACTGAGAAAAGGGTCAAAATTCTATCGGGTTCATCAACCAAAAACAGTGGCCACAGTCATTGCTTTGGAATGTTCCGAATGAGAATTACGGCCATAGATACATTAAAGACAGAAAGTTAATCATCACATCAACAGCATATAACATCATAGACAACCTGCAAAGGTGAAAATATAACCGCTCACTTGTTGGAAGGAAACTTGGAAAACAACAATATTATAAAGGCCATTCTGTGAGATGCAAATCATTCAGCATCAGAAGATGAGCCACAACAGTTTTATGAATTGAGCCAAAGATGAACCTCTACCAAGATGATGGAGTGGCCAAAGTATGGAGATGTAAGGGATCTGCTGAGGGTCATAGTTGTAAATATAACCAAATTATAACCAAATCTTTATCCATATGAACATAAATTTCCCCTTCTCAAAGACTATGGGAAGAAACCAAACATTAATTTCTTGTTGAGCTGTTTAATTCTACTAGGGTAATGAATAGGCTGGAGCCTATTTCTGCCAACACTCGAACAGGTTGCCAATTCATTGTAACAACAATCACTCACTCACACCTCGGGACAATTTGGAATACCCAATTAGCCAAGCCTAGCATAGATATTATGTGACCGCAGAGTACAGGGATCCCTCACTTTCCATGATTAATTGGGACTGAGATCCCCCCCACAACCACCAAATTTCACGAAGTGGGACAAACCCCCCGACTGACGTATACATATATGTATATAATATCAATGAATACATATTTCATACAATAAATGCAGAAGATGTAAATAAAATATAACTACACATACATACAGACCTGCGCGCACGAAGATGTGAACCTCACCTAAAAATGTAAGTAGTTTTGATGGGAGGTTTTGGGTTTTTTTTTTTTTTTTTTTTTTTTTTTTTGGCAGACTTGGCCTTGTTTTGCCGCATTTATCTGAACCTTTTCCCCTGTTCTTCCATTATTTCCTTATTTTTTAATTTGATGAATATTTAATTAAAAATAAAATAAAAAATGTGATGCACTGAAGCCGCATGCATTGAAGCGCGAAGTAGCAAGGGATCCCTGTACACCTTTACTAACTCACCAGACCATCACAGGGCCAGCAGTCACACAACCATTCACGCTCACAGCCAGATATTCTCTTGCGCATGTCTTTGGCGTGTGCGAGGAAACTGGTGGACCCGGAGGAAACCCCCACAAGCACCCTCTCCAAGCTCGGGACTCTGATCCGGGACATACTTGCTGTGAGGCGGGTACTGTACCACTCCCAAGTAAAACAGTTATCGAAATGTGTAAAGTCCTGGGAAGGGAGAACTCATGATGAAAGAAGTCTAGGGTCTGTCTCATTATCTCAATGCAGTTATTATAGACAACCAAATATTATTTTTTACTATAAATTCATAAAATGTTTGTGTGTGTGTGTGTGTTTGTTCACATTTGTTTGGATAAATGCAGAGACAATACTGTAATTTCCTTTGTGGGATTAATACAGTAGGCAAAGAATGAAAGAAAGAAAAGCAAAGCAAAATGTATGTGTGCGTGTGTATATGTGTGTGTGTATATATATATATATATATATATATATATATTATAACGTTTAGGTTTTTTTCCCCGGAGTTATAGCACACTGTGTCCCTGTAGTTCACACATGAATGTCATTTATTCTGTAAATGAATAAGTCTCATGGAGTGTGTGATATCGATCTCTCGGTGTCTCTCCAGTTCGTCCTGAGGCGTCACTGTTCCAGAAACACTCATCTTCTCCAGAGGTGGTGTGTCATGCAACAGGTTTCTTCCCCAAATCAGTGATGATCAACTGGCAGAAGGATGGAAGGGACGTGTATGAGGACGTAGAGCTCAGAGAGACGTTACCCAACCAGGGTGGAAGTTTCCAGAAGAGAAGTATTCTGAAAGTCCCAGCTGAGGCTCTGCAGAAACATAACTACACCTGTGTGATTCGCCACAGCAGCTTGGGGGAGGAGTTGGTGCTGCCTGTGAGCGAGCGCCGAATCCTGAGAGGTCGGAGAAACACTTTCCTCTAAAACTTCAGCTTTACACAGTGAAAGTGATTCATTACTGCAGAACATCATCAACACTCTGTACTCATTTCACAGGTGGAGGATCAGATGGAGGACTGACTGTTCTTATTGTACTTATTGGTGTAGCTGTTGTTTTTGCTGTATTTGTTGCTGGATTTATTGCCTGGAAGACAAAAATGGGGTAAGAAAAAAATTGTTCATGAAAAAATGAAGTCATAAAATCAATGAAGTTTGATTTTTTTAATTTATTTATTTTTTTTAATTTATTTTTAAATTTTTTTAACTTAAAAGGTGTACAATCAATGGTAACTTTCTCAGTGCTGAGGACTGGAACATGAAATACTCTGAGTGTATTTGTTTAACTCCGTGTGAGACGGTGTACATGGAGTATCTTCACTGAGGAAGCATTTGATTGATTGCGTGACATTTTACCACCGTTTCCTGTGTTGCCTCACAAAAAAAATCTTGTTACTTTTACTCTAAAATCATGATATTGAAGGTGTGAACTTCAATACATGTAGTTGGCATTATGCTATACTTTTATTATCTCTTTAATTTAAATCTAATCACATTCCATCCTCCATTCTACAGACCCCAGTTTAATAGATATCGGAAGCTGCAGACAAAGTCTTGGAGTAGTCGAATATGTCTGGGAGGGGTCGGAGGTTGGCAATTTTGATAATTGGTCATTAGTTGGCACGCGCATCAGTGCATACACGGTAGTGTTAAACTGGATGATGTGGTTGTGCATATACATACATTGCATTTTTCCGGAATTAAATTGAAGTTATTACCCATCATTCTCGGACGCTATGGGCAATTGACAAAACCAGACCGGCTCCTCCTTTTGTCCATTAGATTGAGGGTTAAGAGTATGGGAAGTTGTCAGTGATGAAAGTTTCAGTTAGAACACACTAATTTTCTGCATTTTATTTATACACAGCTCACGAAGTTCAGATGATGGATGTTCATATCAAAGTCATCAACTTAGAATTGTGAATCGAAGTGCCACCACTGATGAACTGCAGCAACACTTTTTAAAGGAAAGCTTTCACTGAAGGCTGTGAGCAATTCCAGTCAGAATTCAGGACTCCACAAACCCCATATGATTCCAAGTGTTCTTGAGGAATGAGAAGCAACAGATGAAAATTTACATTATGGGTGATGAGGTCATCTGTCAGTTGACAACAGAGGCCCACCAGATGACCAGCAGTGGCTGTCCAACTGTAGTCGACGGCGTAAATGTGGTAGAGAACCAGCAGAATTACAATTTTATTTATGGATGTTCCCTTTATATTGCCCTCTGTAAGTATATAGGCCAAAGGTTTAAAATAAGTTCTCATTTTGTCCTATTTAACACCTTATAGAGCAGAAACTATCAGCATGTGCCAGCATGTCGGAACCTTAAGCAAATTTTAGTGGTTTATCTATAAAAGTTATCACATTAGCCATTTGTGTTTAAAGAACAATTACATTACATGAATGTTTCCTATGACCCATCAGGGTCAAAAATTTCACAAGTTCTGAAGCTAGGTGTGTATCCTGTGCTGCTCGTATGTTAAGCTATTTTCACAAGTGGATTCTATTCTGCATAAATTCAACAACAGAGAGTTTAAGATACGCATCATTTTAAGTAACTTCCCAACGAGCCATACTCCATCTAAGACTCAATCTAATTTTAGAGAGAAGTTTTAAGAATTACTTTTATTATCTGTCCTATTAAATCTATAGCCCGAGAGTGGCGCTTAGCAGAATTTAATCCATAAACCAAAGCACAGAAATGATTTATCAACATAAATCCTATGAAATTGTACTAGGCAGTGTATAAACGTGGCCAGTGTTGTCTGGCACATTTCAAGGCTCTTTATTTTTGGCTTCAAGGCTGCATGCTTGCATTTTGGAACATTTGAGATCCAAGAAAAGTATTCAGAAAAAAAGTGATCGCAATTAGAATCAAGATAATGTCTAAATGACACGCACATCCCAATACTTTAGAAACATTTCCCTTTTTTTGCAGCCATAAATCTGTTGGGATTAATTCTCTGACCAAATATTATACAGTCTAGATGTGTAAGGTTCGCAGTGTTATACTGCGAGAGTCCACCTTTTACATATTGATGACTTTCTTGCGTAGCCAAATTAAAGGTATTTCTGCCCAATTTCATTTTGCTTTCCGTTTTGAAAGGTGTCTTAGATTCCCGTTCACTTGGTAAAGGACTTTATTAACTGTTAACAATTTGTAATTCCCTATGCACATTAACCATATGCAACACGTAGTCTGTAAATTTTTGTAACCTGGGGCTGTACACCGAGATCATACAATTTTTAAAAATAATTATAGGATTTAATCTGTTTATGTCCATATTGACAACAAACTTTGTTGGAAATGACTGTAGGCAGTGTTCTATCTCATGTTTGACACATATATGTGAAGAATTAATGCTAATATTCGAATTAAAACTGTATGAATTGTGCAGTAACTTCAACAAAAAGCATATGTATTTAAATATCCACCAACTAACCAAAAGAAACCTGCACACAAATATATTGTTCCACCTTTATCCTCGTTCATAAGCACGTAAACATCATGCCATTGTTGCAACAAACTCAAGCAGTATAGCATTTATTTCCATCCAGTGTTGGGTTCATTTCTCACCGATGTCTTGAAGTGATGAAGGAAAAACTTATTCATTGTAAGTATTGTGTTATGAATATTGATTTTTTTTTCTTTTTTTTTGGACTGTTCACAGTATTTTTTTTTTAAAAAATGACCAGTTTTGTGATTTTTATGGTTATTTTTGTTAAAATCAGCTTCTGTAGCAGAAGTTAAAGAAGAGGTAAGGTAAATGATAACAGAATCAACACTAGAAAGGTGAGAGTTTTGTGATGTGCTTTCATGCATTTTTAATTTGATTGGGCTTGTTGAATGTGGCCTGAAAAGCCAGATGTTCCTCCTTTTTGGACTGAGATAGCGGCACTGTGGCTGCTGGCTTTGAAAGTTTCTCGAAGATGAAAATGACAAGAATAAATTTGTGTTCCACACTGTGAGTAAGGAAAGTGTTTAAAATTGATGGTTTATTTTCCTCCTTTTTCTGAGTTCTCCTCTGTTGTTTGTAACTGCGAGTAATTCACTTGCAGTTCCTCTCAGATGCAGGTTCTCTGCAGTTTTGCCTGTACAGATTCCTTACCCACATTTCTTTTGTGGCCAACCATTGTACAGGTAATTGTTGATGGGCTCAATTTCCACTTTCCACCTCTGCCTACAGGATGGATTTGGTTGTGCTTGGACCAGGCTTTCTTGTCTTCTTGATTTATGCATTTCTATTGATGGGTATCCTGGTGATTTGCTACTTTGCTGGGGAACTGGGGAATGCTGTCAATGCTGTAAATGGAATGTTCTCATGATTTTCTTTATTTGATGGTAGACCTTCTTGCATTCCTCGATTTTCAAAAAGTGCACCTGGTTCTTGGCTTGTCTGGAAAGCTGGCTGTATTTTTTGTGGCTTATCCAGGTTTGTGTCTCTGCATTACTCATGATGAAGTCAGTAACCACACTTAGACTAGACCTGCAACTAATGATTGTTTTAATTGATGAATTGATTTATTAATTTTTCAGTTCATCGATGAATCGGAAAGAGCACAAACATTTTTAATTCCCATTCCTATATTCACAAAGAGACCATTTGTTTTCAAATTGCCAGCTCAAAATAGTACACAAACTCCAGAGTAATACATTATGATAATATAAAAGACAGAAACTAACTTGTTTATAGCAATTTAATTAACAACAAATGGACCAAAACGCCAACACAAAAAAACATGAAACTGTATGTCGTACCATAACTGTTTACTTGCCAAGGATAGTCTAACCGTTTCGAAAGTAAAATACAAAATTACAAATCACAACATTGTTTTTTCCAGTGTTCAACTTTAACAATCAACACCTGAGCTATTACACCGTTAACCTGCAAAGAGAAACAATAAAATTAAACTCGTCAATAAAAGTAAAAGATAAAAACATATTTTATGATGCTAATCAGGTCATATTAGAATTGTCCAGCATTTTCAAAAGCTCCACTTGTACCAATTGAATGTTTACTGTTTACCTCTATTTTGATTTTTTATAATTTAAAAATGCTATATGTCTGATTTTGTTTGAAACAAAAATAGATTTATTTCTTTATTTGGTTTGCTTAAATGAGTTATGCTGTAATATCATTGTCTGACTTTGAAATAACTTGTATTGATATCATGTGATGTTATTAACTGTATTTAAAATTTGGAATGTAAGAATTTGGTAATGCACAGCCTGAATTATTATTATTATAATAATAATAATTATTATTATTATTATCATTTATTATTGTTGTTGTTGATGATTTCAGTATCCATCCCAAAAATTTCAAAAACATGCTTTTTTTTGTGCTAATGTTTATAAGTAATATTATGTAAAATCATGCCGACACTGCCTTTTCATTCTTCCAATTAATCCAAGATTTAAAAAAAAAAATCTCAGAACACCATGTATGTGACCTGGAATCTGTATAAATAAGTTGAAAAACAAACTGGGCTTTTTAGTGGGAAAAATGAGTAAATAAATAAACATTTGGATTTGTTGCATAAGTCTGCATAACCTGTTATAATTGGAGACGTGGCTGTGTTCAGGATTAACCGATTCCATTATAACTCATGTTTTAGCTGCTGATAAGTGAAGTGGCTCTGATTAAACCCAAATAAAGTTGAGCTATTCCAGTCGGAGCCTCAACGTTTAAAGATATCAGTCAGGAGAAGTAAAAAATCAAGGCCAAAGTTGAAGTTTTTGTTCATAATTCCAAAAAGTAAGTTTGCCACAAAACCCGTCAGTGCACATCTTGAAAACAATCATTCCAAACTCGGACACAAAAATGTCAAGCCTGCCATGAGTCCTTTACTTTCAGCCTGACCCAAAGCGTACTGTACCTTCAAACCAGCAAAGGAAGATCTTAAGACTTAGGCTTAGGACCGTCCCCACGAGAGGCCAGACTTGGATCTGTATTGTGACCTGACATTGCCCTTGTATCGGAGATGCCCTCCTGGAGATTCCAAGAAAGGATGGGCAAAGATTCTGAAGAAGTGTTGTGATGACAGACTCCCACACAAATAGATTAAATTCTGCCATGAAATCAAAAGCTGTTTCAACATGGTATTTATTTCGGGGTTGACAGATTTACGCAAACAGGTTATGCAACTTCAGTATTTTCTTCCTAAAAGTTTTTCTTGTTTTCCAGCTGATTTATACGGATTAGAGGTCACAAAGAGATTCAATTTATTGTTGGTATTATTTTTACTTATTTATCTTGGTCTCATGTTTGTACTTCTGGTACTTTCTCAGGTTGTGTAATCTTTTACTTTCCAATCGTATCTGTTTGCAAAGTATTATTGCCAACTGGAAAAAGGAAGCATTCTCGAATCTTTATCGCAAGAAAATGTCCACACACACACACACACAAAAAAAAAATAATAATAAAATAAAAGGAAAAGTAAAATATGAATGTATTGATTATTTATAAGGTTCGTACGCCCTGGCCAACACAATGTTTTAAATGCAAAGTTTACATGAAATAAATTGACCAGTGACGAGAGATTCAGTGAATGTTTGGTTTTGTAATTTTGCAGCATGTGAGACGAAATTGCACAGCCAGAAATAGACTGTATTAATTAATGTATGAATGTTTAAATATATTTTATTTAATAGAGAATTCAAAGCTAATAAATTTTTATTGCTTACAGTATTTTGGTCTGTTTTGCTTGCAAAGTTTGGGACCTGCTCAAGATGTGAGCGTTTTTTTTTTTTTTTTTTTTCTTCACTATAATAAACTTAATAAAATGCATCATTGTAATTGTGTTTGTTTCTTTTATTGAAGTCATTTTAATTTTTTTTGTACAGATACTTTAAACATCTGCAATTTATGTATGGCTCAAATTTTGGAATTCTGACCAATAAAAAAGTTTAAAGTAAACTCTGAGACTAATCCACAAGAAATGAAAGAATTTTAATCCACATTTCAAGCTTTTAGCGTTGTGTCTGTTGTTACACTTTAATGTGTGTCAGAGCTTCAGAGTTACTAAATAGAGACTGGCTGTGTTTAAAACTCATTCATTCATCCATTTTCTGTACCACTTAATCCCAATAAGGGTCACGGGGAGGCTGGAGTCCATCTCCGCTGACTCTGGGCAAGGACAAAGTACACCCTGGAAAGCTGACCGGGCCATCGCGGGGCAGAAACCCGCTGACGGCTGTGCAGCTCCACTTTATGAAAGTCAGCGAAGGTTCTTTTACATGAACCTCCCACCACAGACGGTGAGAGACATGACTGGCCTTTGATAACCCAGTTAGCCGCTCTGGGGGTACAGCAGGGACAATTTGCTGATGGTTACTAATAGAAGTAGTTATTAATTCACATAAAGCTGTATGTAGTGGTGGGATGTCCCTGTACTTTAGTAGGCATTAATTAGTAGTTAAAAGTTACCTGGACCGACGAACTCCAGAAGATGTGAAATCACAATACGACAGTGTATTTCATTTGGAGCCTCCGAAAAACAACTCGCTCATTTACTTAACTGCTTAATTGTACTTCTAGGGTCGCTGGGAAGCTGAAGCTACTGACACCGGGAAAAGGCAGAGTACACCCTGAATAGTTTACGACAGTATCATCTGGCAGCACACAACCAATCCCACTTACACCTGGTACAGCCTGTGAGCTGAATGTGCATGTCTTTGTATTGTGGGAGGAAACCCACGTAAGCACGTGGAAACTCCATACAGAAACATCTGAACCCAGGACATAAATCCAGGACTTTCAGTCTGTGGTGGACATGCTACCTTGTCTGACTCTGCCACGTGTAGATTTAAAGTACAACGAATGCATATCAGTAGCAGGTATGAAGGAGGCCTGGACAGTAAATATCGTATCCAGTTTCCCTTCATCTGCTTAATGCTCAATTTGAAATTGCGAACTAAATAAGTCATGGAAATAAATAAATCTGTTGAACTCATATTTTAAAAATGTTTTACAGTCAGTAGTTGGTTTAAAAAAGATTAGATCCGTCAACTACAATTAGGTAAATCTATTAAGTTGTATATTTGAACCACTTGACTCGGGCAGTGGTGGTCTAGTGGTATAGGGCGCAGGATCGCTGATCCGAAGTTTGGGGGTTTGAGTCCCAACAAGGTTGTTACTGTCCCCCCCCAGTGCCGCTATCTGGGTTATCAAAGGCGGGCCATGTCTCTCACTGTCTATGGTGTGAGGCATGTAAAAGAACCATTGCTGACTTTCGTAACTAGTAGGCTGCAAAGACGTCAGCGTGTTTCTGTCCCTTGCTAAAGGGTTGTTACAGGAAGGGCATTCAACGTTAAAAAAAAAAACAACAACAACAAAAAAAAAAACTATGCCAAATCAAATGTGCAAATCAGATGATTTGCTGTGGCGACTCCCGAGAAAAGGGAAAAAGCCGAAAGGAAGAAAGAAAGATTTGAGCCACTTCACCCACAGCTGTTTACAGTACTGACATCTGCTGGACTATAAACCCTCCCCCACTGTTCCTGATTCAATTAAGAATTAAATATTTATTTACATTAGAAATGATTTTGCTTTGTGTCATTTCAATGTGAGAATTTAGTTTCTGCAAATAATGTGGAATAGTGCTGTAGTGGGGATAGTCGAGGGATAGTGTGTATAGTGTATACTGTATGTGAATGTAGAGGGATAGTGAGTATGTTGGTCGTAGGATGCTGAGGTTGGAACTACCAGGCAGAAGGCTGAGAGGAAGATTAAAAGAGAAGATTTATGGATGTCGTGAAGGAGGACATGAAGGTAGTTGGTGTAAGAGTAGAAGATGCAGAGGAGAGGGTGAGATGGAGACAGATGATTCGCTGTGGAGACCCCTGAAGGGAACACCCAAAAGGAGAAGAAGAAGAAGGTGGTGTGTAGTGGTGAGTCTGCCTGCCTCATAGCATGAAGGTTGTTCTCTGTGCAGTGTGATTGTTCTCAGTGTGCTTCTGAGGGTTTTCTTCGAATACTCCAATTTCTTTTCACAGACCAAACACGTGACTGTTAGGCTAATTAGCTGTTCCCGATTGCCCTGAGTTACGAGTGTGAATAGTTGTGTGTGTCGACCTGCGATGGGCTAGCAAGAAGTTCGAGGTGTACAACACCTATTCCAAGATTTGTCTCAGATAGACTCCAGCCTCCCTACAACCCTGGTAAGCAGCGCAGTGAATGAATAATATTTCTGTTCAAGAAATGACAACAGTTTGCTTGCAAATATACACAGAATGCGTTTGCTGTGGAGAGGAGGATGTTCTCTCCTCTACATTCTTATCTAATGTGTCCTTTTGGCTGTCAAAGAATTTGTGAAGTGAGATCGTTAAACTGTCATCAGAGGTTTATATATGTGAGGCAGTCCACCGAATGTAGGTGCTTGTTGTACGGACTACTTTCGAGAAAATAGCCAAAAAAGTAAAAATGGTCATTTTTCTTGAAATTCGGATTTTTGCATAAACTATTAAAACAAGTATTCAATTATCACTTGCTCAAGTGAAATCGACTTAAAAACTCACTAAAAATGTCTTTTTCCCCCCATTTTTCTGACGAGTAGCCTCATAAAACTAGATAAAAACAGTAGCAAAACTTACCGTTTTTTGTTGCAATTCTTCACCGAGTTTGGTACAAGACACACTATAATCCATACACCAGAAGAACGATCATGTAGTCGTCTCTCCATATTGGATACTGTTGTGATATTAAAATCCCATTTCAGTGAATAAAATAAAGGTTATGAAGATGATATGCACGTAAACAATGCAGGCTTGTTGCTAAGGAAGATTAGAAAAGAGCACACTGATTGGTCAGCTCGGGCTTGCACATACGCAATGCACGTCACACTTTAACTTCCGGGTTACTTCCGGACTCTAGTCATGTGTTTTCCTGAATGCAGAACTTGTCTCCAGCTTTCTCTTCTCATAATTAAGTTTATTTATAAGATTGAGAATACACGTCATTTCCGAAAAAGGAGAGTGAAATGTCGTCTGTGATGTCTAGCAGCATTAGTATCGCTCGTGTGCTAAATTCGACGCGAGTATTGAGCTTTGACGATGCCGGAATGCTTATCGTTCTTGAAGATTATTTAGCCAGTGAGCATTTTTCTCTGCATGCAAAATTTGATAATGGAATTTTTTTGATTATTTTATTTGTGAGTAATCTTGTCTAGACTGGATCGTGGGTTGTTTAGTTTTGTACGGAAATTGGTCAAGACCGAAAAAATACTTAAATGTTTCATTCCTTTTACAGATGAACAAACTGATGATGATGATGATGCTGATGCCAGCTATGTTGAAGATTTTTATTTTGATATTGATGAAGAAGAGATAGCTCTTAAAGTGTGCATGAGTCAGCTGGTTGTGTTTCTGGTGATGTGATTCCTTCTGCTAAGCGGGATGATGATAATGATGATGATGAAGTTCATCGTTGTGTTGATGAAGCTACCATCTTGGTGGAAGAATCATTTGATTTTGTCAAGATGGAACGCTGTAAAAACCACTGTCATTGTCAGCTCTATCTCAATCCAGACAAAAATGAAAAAGAAAGATGCATTGACCAGTTCACTGAAAATGAGCAATATGAAATCAGGCAAGTATTTTGAAATCGTCATGTTTAATAGTGAATCTACAGTTCATACAGAGATCTTGTAACAGGTACCTGCATGGTCTCAGAAATGACACATTATTCAGGTTCATAGAAAAAGTAAAATTTTATAATGAGTCCTTAATGTAAATTTATCATTGATTTTTAAATAAATATATTTTTAGATATCATGTTTTTTAAACTAAAAGCCAGAGTTCAAGAGTTCAGTTGATGAACAAAAATTTTGCTAATGCTGCTTCTGAAAATTTAGCATCAAGCATCAGTGGTTTTTGATTATTATTGTCTAATAGTAGCCTACATTCTGTGTTACAGGATGACCATACAAGAGCTGACACCTTATGAGAGAGACGTAATTCTCCTGGGAATGATCAGCGTGTGCTTGAATGATTCTAAACAAACCAGGCCGAACAATCTGATCGCGTCCGCACATGCATACGCTGGTTTTACTGTGGGCACAAACGCATATGCCGTGACTCATTCATCTTCTTGATGGAGACCTGCAAAGCCAAAATAACAAAATTGAAGGAGCAGTATCATAAGCATGGATTTGTACCGATGAGAAAAAAAATGGTTATTTTGACAATCCTATTCTGTATCAACCCTGATGATGACATGGCATTTCTATCCATTAACTGTTTCCCATTTCTTTCAGGTGGACTGCAGAGCAATACCAAGAAAGCCTCGACTCTGGAGGAGCTACAAAACTTTGTTCGATGTGTCCTCAACTTTCATGAGGAGCATGGCATTGTATTGCGTGGCAGGATACCAGGTTTCACTCGAACAGATATCAAAGTTTTACCCAGTGAGTTCTCTAAGGCCAGGGTGTGGAGACTCTACCGTGATTCAGCCCTTAAAGCAGATGAGCGTGCCATGGGACTGTCCACATTCCGGAAAATAAACTTCTTCCATGTGTTGTTATAGCAAGGCCTGCAAGTGACCTTTGTTGGACAGGCCAGAGAAGCAATAACCTGATTGTAAAAAATGTAAGTTTAGCATTGTTTATTGATTATGAATCTCTTGAAATTAAGTAAGTCACAATCTGAATGGCCTAGAATGTGTCTATCTCAAGGCACGCCCTGATCAGTTCAAGTGACATGACCTGTGTCATTTGTAACTAATGAAATGAATTTAAAAATAATTTGAGGGGAAAAAAAAGGACTTACACTTGTGGTATAATCGAAACAGAAAATGTATCCAGTGCTACAAAGCTACAAATAGTAGAAAAGGAATTGATGTTTGTGTATATCAATTTTTCAGGTGAATGTGCCAGAAGAAAAAAAGCGCGCTGTTTTGAAGAAGCAGGAAGATCATCTTTTCATTGCCACTACAGAACGGTACTTTTAACCGCCAGATGTGTGCAGAGTCGAAGACGGTTGCTTCTGCATTGAACATTACAAAGCTAACTAAGACTGTGCCATGTTCCAGAGAAACTGCTTTCCATTATTCCTTCGATTTTGCTCAACAAGTTCATTTTTTCTGTAACCCAATGCAGCCTGGTCCTATTTATTTTAAGACACCCAGTAAATGTGACATCTTTGGGGTCAATGCTGAAGGCCTCCCCTCCCAAGTGAATTACTTGATAGATGAGGGCAGTTCATTTGGAAAAGGGTCAAATGTTGTGGTCAGTCTTGTATATTATTTCCGTGAGACATATGGGATTGGGGAGACATACTTACAGCTCAATGCTGATAACTGTTCTGGCCAAAATAACAACAATACCATGATCTTTGCTGGCGTACGTTAGTGGGATTACACCAGAAGACATCGATCCACTTCCTTTTGGCTGTACACACCAAATTTGCTCCAGATTGGTGCTTTGGTATGCTGAAGAGGACATTCCAGAAGACATATGTATCATCACTGGCTGAAATAGGTAATGTTGTTGAAAGGTCTACAGAAAAGTGTATCAAACAGGACCACGTTACTGGTGATGAGCAGGGTACAGTCTTTGACTGTATATATCTTACGAGGGTACATATCTTACGACTGGGTAACTTTCCTTTCTGCGTTTTTCTGCAAGTTTCCTGGCCTGAAGAGTGTCCATCACTTTCGTTTTGAGCAGGACAAGCCAGGTACACTGGAATACAAGGAGTTTACCAACAGTGATGAAAAGACGTTAAATATCCTGAAAAATCTTCCACACCAGTATGCCAGGCCGAAAGTAATATACCCAAAGGAACTTGATCCAGCTCTTTTAATATCCTGAAAAATCTTCCACACCAGGATGCCAGGCTGAAAGTAATAGACCCAAAGGAACTTGATCCAGCTCGAAAAGCTTACTTGTATAAAGAGATCCGAGAGTTTTATAAACCAGAGCTGAAGATATTGTGTGCCCCAAGCCTTCTGGAATGAATGAAGGGCCATTCAATGAAAATGATGGGGGCATGGATACTGATGTGTCTGAAAATGGTGGAAAGCGGAAAAAGAGAAGTGGTGGTTGTGTCCAAAAACGGCGATAATCTGCCAACATCTTTTAAAATAAGAGTGACTAGTTTTCTTAATTTCAGTGTGAGTGTTTGATGCTGACAGTGTTTTTTTTTCCAATCAGTATCATTTGAAGGGATTTGAACCTTTTATATAATGATCGAAAAGATACATACTGATCAGAACATCAGTCGTCTGGTAGGCAGATGAACCAAATCTCTCATACATTCCGACACTACAGCTCCAGGATTATGCTTCGTCGTTACTGGAACATTTTAGAATTTTACAAAAGAATCCGATGGCCACCAAACCAGAACCCCTCATCGCCTCGACTGCGCCTAGAAATTCTGCCCATAAAAATTATGAACAGAATCGGTGACAAAAGACAGCCTTGGCGGACTCCAACTCCCACCGGAAACGAATTCGACCTGCTGTTACCAATACGGACCAAACTGGCTCCGGTGATACAGTGACCGAATAGCTCGTGGTAACTTGGTCCGGAACGCCGTACTCTCGGAGCATGCCCCACAACATTGTTCGAGGGACACGGTCGAAAGCCTTCTCCAAGTCCACAAAGCACATATGGACAGATTGAGCCAACTCCCATACCCCCTCCAGAATCCTGTGGAGCATATAAAGTTGGTCAAGAGTGCTACGGCCAGGATGAAAACCACAGTGCTTCTCCTGGATCCGAGGTTCGACTATCAGTCGGATCCTCCTCTCTAGTACCCCTGCATCGACTTTTCCAGGTAGGCTGAGGAGTGTAATTCCCCGATAATTGGAACACACCCTCTGGTCCCCCTTCTTAAAAATTAGGACCACCACCCCAGTTTGCCAATCCAGAGGTACAGCCCCTGATGGTGCATAAGCACAGATAACAGTCAGGACCCGTCCCCCGCCCAAAGACGGAGGGAAGCTACCCTTTCGTCAACCGGGGAGAACCCCAACATTTGGGCACCGAGAAGGGGGCAACAAGAATACCCACACCGGCTCGCCGCCTCTCCGCATGAGCAACTCCAGAATAGAAGAAGGTCCAGCCTCTCTCGAGATGGATGGTTCCAGAGCCCAAGCTATGCGTTGCTAAGCTAAGCTAAGCTATTGCCCGACTATATCTAGTCGGTATCTCTCCACCTCACGCACCAAATCAGGCTTCTTCCCCGCCAGAGAGGTAACATTCCATGTCAGAGTAAGTAGCCGAGGATCGGTCCGACAGAACCCATGCCTTTGGCTGCCACCCAACTCTCATTGCACCCGACCCCTAAAACTCCTCCCACGGGTGATGGGTCCATGGGAGGGCGGACCCATGTCTCCTTTTTTCGGGCTAAGCCCGGCCAGGCTCCATGGGCATAAGCCCGACCACCAGGCGCTCGCCTTCGAGCCCCTCCCCCGAGCCTGGCTCCAGGAGGGAACCGCGTCCAGGAAAGGGAGACTGCTTAAATTGTTTCCTCTGAGATGTCATAGGGGTCTTCTGAATCGCACTTTGTCTGGACCTTCACCCAGGACCTGTTTGACTTGGGTGACCCTACCAGGGGCATTATGTCCCCGACAACATAGCTCTTGGGATCATTAGGTCACGCAAACCCCTCCACCTTTTACCCATATCCCAAAACTTTTTGCTGTTCTTTTTTCAATGTCTGTCTTCCTTTCGGCTTTTTCCCTTTTACTCAGGAGTCGCCACAGCGAATCATCTGATTCGCACGTTTGATTTGGCAGAGATTTTTACGTCGGATGCCCTTCCTGTCACAACCCTTTAGCAAGGGACAGAAACACGCTGACGACTTTGCAGCTACTCTTTACGAAAGTCAGCAATGGTACTTTTACATGCCTTTCACCATAGACAGTGAGAGACATGGCCCGCCTTTGATAACCCAGTTAGCTGCACTGGGGGGGGGGGGGGGGGTATATATACTAGTCCTTCTCAAAAAATTAGCATATTGTGATAAAGTTCATTATTTTCTGTAATGTACTGATAAAAATTAAACTTTCATATATTTTAGATTCATTGCACCCCAACTGAAATATTTCAAGTCTTTTATTGTTTTAAAACTGATGATTTTGGTATACAGCTCATGAAAACCCAAAATTCCTATCTCAAAAAATTAGCACATCATGTTCAGGTACTCTAAACGAGCTATTAACCTAATCATCTGAATCAACCAATTAACTCTAAACACCTGCAAAAGATTCCTGAGGCTTTTAAAAACTCCTAGCCTGGTTCATTACTCAAAACCGCAATCAAGGGTAAGACTGCCGACCTGTCTGCTGTCCAGAAGGTCATCATTGACACCCTCAAGCATGAGGGTAAGACACAGAAAGAAATCTCTGAGCGAATAGGCTGTTCGCAGAGTGCTGTATCAAGGCGCCTCAGTGGGACGTCTGTGGGAAGGAAAAGGTGTGGCAGAAAACGCTGCACAACCCGAAGAGGTGACCGGACCCTGAGGAAGATTGTGGAGAAGGGCCGATTCCAGACCTTGGGGCACCTGAGGAAGCAGTGGACTGGGCTCCAGGTGCCGCATTCCCCAAGTCAAGCCACTTTTGAACCAGAAACAGCGGCAGAAGCGCCTGACCTGGGCTACAGAGAAGCAGCACTGGACTGTTGCTCAGTGGTCCAAAGTACTTTTTTCGGATGAAAGCAAATTTTGCATGTCATTCGGAAATCAAGGTGCCAGAGTCTGGAGGAAGACTGGGGAGAAGGAAATACTAAAATGACTGAAGTCCAGTGTCAAGTACCCACAGTCAGTGATGGTCTGGGGTGCCATGTCAGCTGCTGGTGTTGGTCCACTGTGTTTTATTAAGGTCAGGGTCAGTGCAGATAGCTATCAGGAGACTTTGGAGCACTTCATGCTTCCATCTGCTGAAAAGCTTTATGGAGATGAAGATTTCATTTTTCAACACGACCTGGCACCTGTTCACAGTGCCAAAACCACTGGTAAATGGTTTACTGACCATGGTATTACTGTGCTCAATTGTCCTACCAACTCTCCTGACCTGAGGCCCATAGAGAATCTGTGGGATATTGTGAAGAGAAAGTCGAGAGACACCAGACCCAACACTGTGGATGAGCTTAAGGACGCTATCGAAGCATCCTGGGCCTCCATAACACCTCAGCAGTGCCACAGGCTGATTGTCTCCATGCCACACTGCATTGAAGTAGTCATTTCTGCAAAAGGATTCCCGACCAAGTATTGAGTGCATAACAACATAATTATTTGAAGGTTGACTTTTTTTGTATTAAAAACACTTTTTTTAATTGGTCGGATGAAATATGCTAATTTTTTGAGATAGGGATTTTTGGTTTTCATGAGCTGTATGCCAAAATCATCAGTATTAAACCAATAAAAGACCTGAAATATTTCAGTTGGGGTGCAATGAATCTAAAATATATGAAATATTACAGAAAATAATGAACTTTATCACAATATGCTAATTTTTCGAGAAGGACTAGTATATATATATATATCAGATCATTTTCTGTAATCCTAATTAGGGTCTCAGGGAGGCTTGTGCCCATCCCAGCCAAGTCTGAGCGAGGGCAGAGTACACCCGGGACAGCTCGCCAGGCCATCGCAGGGCAAAAACACGCTGACGGCTTTGCAGCTACTCTTGTCGAAAGTCAGCAATATTTTTTTCACATGAACCTCACACCATAGACAGTGAGAGACACAGCCCGCCTTTGATAACCCAGTTAGCTGCACTGGGGGGACAGTGACAACCTTGTGGAGAGTGGGACTCGAACCTCCAACCTTTGAAATTAGTGATCCAGCACCCTATACCACTAGGCCACCACTGCCCTCCGAGATATATAATGTGTATATATATATATATATATATATATATATATATATATATATATATATATATATATATATATATATATATATATATATATATATATATATATATATATATATATATATATACTGTACAGATATGAGAAGTGGCTGGTAAATGACAATGAGGTGCACAATGGCATGATATAAATTAGACTCTCTAAAAGTTTTTGGAAAAGTTGACTGGTTGAGGATTATAACTAAATGTGATATTGGATGAGGGACAACAACGAAAACACGGCTGATGCACATGATGAAAGTCAACACATAACGCTCCCGACAATTAATGAATAAAACCTGAGACTTTTCCCTGAATTTGTTCCCAGCATGTGTGCAGTCGGGATTGTTTTTGCTTGAAGATGCGACACAGAGCTGCAGGGTGTTGAAACACTTTTGCTAGAAATGTCCTTTATGTCCGACGTGCTGATCAAGACTCTCCAATTCTGTTTCATACATTCTGTTTAATACAATCACAAAGCATTCTGGGAAATCTCTTTTACCCTCCGACCACAGGTCATACTCACACTTTCATGTAAATCCCTGTGAACAGTGTCTGATCCTCCTCACGCATTTTACTATCAACAGAAGTTCATCAGATGCTTCACTGAATCTATAATATTTTAATATTTCACACTGTGTTTACAGCAGCGGATCATATAATTCAGGTGGAGCCTCCGAATAAACAAAGAAGGAAAAAGGGATGGAAGTGAAGATAGTTTCCACATTTGTGCTGATGGAAACCCTACAGTGTGACTTTAATTGTACACTGGTGCTGAGCGAATGCAGAATGAAGGGGAGGGTTCAGTGAGAGTAATGGGATAAAGTACAGGAGACTGAACACTGAGACTGAGCGACTCCCACATCAATTCTACACCAAATACATCTGAACACACTTCACAATCTGCCTCGAATCATTCGTACCAGAAATCCTGCACAGGAAACCAGTCCTGATCAATCAGAGTTACTTCCTGGTTGTTGATTGAGTGGCTCGAGTTCAGTGCCTGGAACAGGTGCAGGATCTGAAACTCAGATTTTACAGAAACAGAAAGTTATTAAAGAAACTGAGGTTTATATGTAATTATCATAAAAATAAAGTTTAACTGAATATAAATTCTGACTGAGAGAAAATTTGACTGAGAGAACCTGAAAACCCAGATACAGTCGACCCCCAATTTATTAAGACCCCTTTGTACAAAATCTCCGGATTATGAAAAACATTTTCTTGAGTTTCCGTCCCCGAAATACGAAACAAACCCCTCTTACAAAAAGAAATTCAAAATTCAAACGCGCCAATCAAAATTTCATACGATGTGCGAGTTGCTCTCTCATTGGCTGTCTCTCAACATCCCGCCCCGCTGGCCTCCCAGATAGAGACAGAAGGAAGCTTCGCTCTTTAGTTTTTAGTTTAGTTTTTTTTCGTTGTTTTAATTCAGTAAATGTTTCATAAATATGGGTGCATTTGAGTTCATCTGGAATTCCGATCCCTCAAGGAATCAAATTAAAGTTGAGTTTGTCAAGCAGGGAATGCACGTCTCCTGGTCGCTTCATGCTGCGGAAACCGGGGATCAGCACCGGCCTGATGAGCCACTGGGCTCGGGGGTAAATTGCCCAACAGACTTTACCTTTACTTTTACTATAATAATAAAACTATTACTGGCAATATTATAATATAATATATAGTAATAATCCAATTACTTTGAATATTATAGTGTAGTATAATAATAAAACTATTACTGTTAATATTGACACAGATATCGATCACACGGCTGTATATTATTTATAATGATTTAAATATGAATGTAATAAAGTGTTTATTCGGTGAATAAATGTAGTTGATGTTTATAAAGTCACCTCTTGATGAAGGAACAGGAAGTGCGAATAAAAGCAAAAGAGAAAACACAGCACCGCCGTCCTCCATCTTCCACTGTAAACTTTCCACAAATCTAATAAAACTCATGAATATTCATTCAGTCTTTAAATAGGCGAGAAAATCCTGCAGGAAAATTATTATATCAGGTTTAACCACCAAACTCCTACAATCTCCTTTTCCTCTGGAATCATGAAAACACTGCGCTGCGTGTTCCTGAAATTCAGCCGCAGGTTCAGGAGTTGCTTTCGTTTCTGATTGTCACGTCATTAATAGTCAACTTAACGCTCCGTGGAGTGACGTCATTGCTTTTACTCCAGTATAAAGACATGATTATAAATGGCATGGCACACACATATACTGTGTGTGTGTGTGTGTGTGTGTGTGTGTGTGTGTGTGTGTGTGTGTGTGTGTGCGCGCGTGCGTGTGTGTGTGTGTGTGTGTGTGTGTGTGTGTGTGTACATACACAGGGACCCCACTTTGCACTTCAATTCATGCGGCTTCAGTCCATCGTGTTTATTTTTTTTAATATTCATCGAATTAAAAAATAAGGAAATTAAGGAAGAATAAAGAAAAATGTTCCGAAAAATGCCACAAAACGAACAAAAAACAAAAACAAAAAACAACCCAAACCCTCCCATCAAAACTACTTACATTTTTATGTGCGGTGCGCATCTGAGTGTGTATTTATATTTTATTTGCATCTTGTACACTGCCCTTTGCTTAATTGTTATGATAAGCAGGGGCAGTGGTGGTCTAGTGGACAGGGCGCAGGAATAAAATTCTCTGCTCGGATCTCCCATTGGCTGTCATCGATGTGGCCCTTCTTCAGACTGGCCTTAAGTGTATCTTTATACCGTTTGTATTGACCACCATGGCTGCGTTGACCAGGTTTGAGCTGTCCATAGAAGATTGCTTTTGGCAGTCTCTTGTCAGACATACGGACTAGGTGTCCTGCCCATCTGAAAGGAATGATTGATTTGGCGCCTGCACGTGATCATTTTATAGTGGGAGAGATATGTGCTGAGTCTGTCCCACTCTCTTGGCTGCTCACATCTTGATCCAATGACTCAATGAATCAAGATGACTGGAGGTGTGTTCAGCTGCAGTGGATGGCCAGAAGTATCTGTTGCACCCATACTTTGCCCTTTACAGTTGTCCACACAACTGTACTGACTTGCCTTCTCTGGGCCTTTTGCCTGGTAGTTCCAACCTCAGCATCCTACGACCAATATACTCACTATCCCTCCTCTGTACATGTCCAAACCATCTCAATCTTGCCTCTCTGACTTTGTCTCTAAAACATCTAACATGTGCTGTCCCTCTGAGCCGCTTGGGACCGGCATAAGGGGGAGAGACACTGGTTAGTGCCCCCCCCCCCCCGCCTCATGGCTGCATTCTTCTGCTCATTTATATGATATAATATTACATGTGTAGTTTAACTGTAAGTGTTTGTGGTTATAAATGTGTAGTGCAGTTTTGTTACAAAAAGTGTCCGAAAGATTCCTTGTAAATTGTGGAATATATGAATTGAAATCCCTGATACACCATACAAGGACAAGAAAGGTGGGCGTGGCAGTTGACATGTTTGGCATGGGGAATATTATTCAGGTCTGTGCCTCCTATTATGTGTCGATGTATCTTCTAAACCTTCCTGGGCATGCTGCAAATGTTTACATTATATTCATGTCTCCAGGGATCCAAAACATCCCAAGTATTTACATTTATCGCATCATTTTCCATATCGATGTCTGTTTGTTTCCCAGATTTTTGCCCTAACCGGAAGTCAGAGCCGACTGACCACGGCGGCATGTATAATGTATGCTGAGCGCGCAGTCTCGTTTTTCTTCTACGTCATTGGTCCTCGCCGACAGACTCACGGCAGTACAGACTTTATTCTTCTCGGAACACGCCTCCTTCGTGACGTCATTCAGGCATTTCTTCCAAACTTGTTCACCAGTGAAAGCTTCACCGCTGCTTGCGATCAGGTGAGCGACCCGAAAGCTGCCCGACCGGATGACCGGTTCTGCTGGGTTTCCAGTCCAAATGCATTGTTATGAGCTAATGGTCCACTCTGTAGCGTTGAGGGCTTTCTGCTCGGATTTGGCCTTGGACGCGATCAGACTGATCTGTGTGACGGGATTCAGGGTGTCGGTGCAGATTGGATTCTCTGAATAGCGCCACCGCCTCTCGACTGATGACACAAACAGCCTTTTCTTTGCATTGAACAGAAAAATAATCGTCTGTCCACTGCAGGTTAAATTCTGAATCAATTATCCTCTTCCAATATAAATACACCAGAAAAACACTGTGTAATGCACTGCATTGTGTGATATGGAATCTGCATCAACAGCCTGGAACAGTGCTCGATCCAAACCTTTCAAAAACAACTTACAAACTGTACAGAATAAAGCGCTCAGGTTTAGATCTAATGCGGCCTGGAACGCATGTGGGACAGAACGAATTCAACAAAATAAAATAATACAAGACCGAGTATGTATGGTTTTATCTTCCAAATCTTAAAAATGCACTTTCAAATCATTTTTTATATTCAGGGAATAAAAGACAGGAACAGTCCGCCTCCGTGCGCGCGCGCGGAAGTTGGAATGATCACGGTTCTGATCAGATGGGATATTTTATTGTTTCATTTCAGCTGTTTGGACATTTTCCACCACACTAGGAAACTCTGTCCTCACAGCGCGCGCCGAGCTGATTTTATACTTCTTCTTCTTCCTCTTCTTCTTCTTCTTATTATTATTATTACTGTTATCACAATTATCACTTATTGATTGGTTGATTGATTGATTGATTGATTGATTAGGACCTGCAGTTACGTATATTTTGGACTGTAATGAATATACTGTATGAGGTTTGTATTTTTATGATTCCACCCCAATGAGGATGGGTTTCCTTTTGGTTCTGGTTCCTCTCAGAGTTTCTTCTTCATAACTATTGAGGGAGTTTTTCCTTCCACCGTGTTATTCATGATGAACATGTCGGGCTCGTCGGAGAGGTTTAAATTCTTTTATACTTTGTAAGCCCGACTCTCACTGTTTCACTTTTGTAACAATCTGAACTCTCACTGTTTTACTGTGTAAAGCTGCTTTGTAACAATCTCAACTGCAAAAACACTAAACAAATAAAATTCTATTTATTTATTGATGGATGCACTGTGTTAATCCCTTTAAATATATAAATGTAAAATTGGCTCTGCATTTAAACCATTCGAAGTGTACACACACACACACACACACACACACACACACACACACACCTCAGTGCGATTTGGAACAGCCAATCAGGTGAATGAAGATGTCTGTACTCTGTGGGTAGAAACCCATGCAGGTGTGGCGAGAACATCCAAACTCCACACAGAAAAGTCTGAGCCTGGGACTCGAACCCAGGACCTTTTTTGTAGTGAAACACGTGTTTTATTCATCTCGAAAGGGGAATAAAGGTTTGAAAACAGTTGATGAAACATTTCTCCTGAGAGAGGAAGGAATGAGGACAGGAGATAAAATATTCTATACAGTTTTACATTCAGTAAAATTTGAAATAATATAAACCATCATTGTTTTAAATTTAATTTATTTGTACCACACTCAACTCAGTAAAGACAAAAAGTACCAACTTCTAACAGTATAAACAAGAACAACAACAACAAACCCAACGACCATCAAATAAAAACCCAAAAAACTAGACCACTGCAAAAATAAATATTTTAGAAAATTTAATGAACTAGAAGTAAACAGGATTTTGATTATTTGCAACACAACAAGAAAAATCTGAATGTGATTCATATACTGTACACACCTGATTATATTCTAATAAAAATAATAGTATCACAGTATAAAACCCCGAGATTTTCAGGAAACAGATTAAAATAATTGAAAGTATATCCGACAAGAGAAATAAATGTTCATTATATTAATAAAAATAAAACTTCTGATATGAAACCCACTAATAGCACCGAAGTCACATGATCACCAATTAGTCTCGCCCTGATTTTTAGCTCATGAGCTGCTCAGATGTTCTGATGGATTATTCGTGTGTCGTTCATATACAGGGACGTGAGAAACAATCAACCGGTGACGTCTGCTGCTGCTGCACAGCGTGACGAGCAGAAACTGATTTTTTTAAAAGAAAGATGTCCAGATGTGTTAAAAAGATGCAGCCAGCAGCAGGTCATGTAAACGCTGTGCTCCCAGAAACAATGTCGTGATCCTACAGCTTCCTGCAGCACTCCAGCTGTTGACTGCTGTCGATCATCAACATCTGGTGTTTCTTCCTCCAGTTTATTTTAAAGAATGGAGCAATTTATTGACGGAGTTCATCAGTGCAACTTAAATTCACATCCTGATCCATTTTCCTGCTCAGCATTTAAAAGTCCAGTCACATTCACTTCTTAATGATCTGTGTAAAAATAAATATATTATAATCAATCAAAAGTAACACTTATATAATAACGGCAGTAATTTTCACTACTGAAGGATCAATATTTTATTTTACACTTGAGCTGCAAGTTTAATTAAAGCTGAGCATAAAGTTTCTAATTATCACAAATCCAAACATTATTGAGAAAATATGAAGAATATTTTACGAGACAGAATCCAGGAAGTGATTTATAAATGTAAATACATCAATCAAATCATGTGACTCTGGATTTAAAAGCGTCTGACAGTCGAGTTTACAGCGACCTCGTGTATCTTTCCTCATTATAATAGAGAGGAAGTTCAGTCTCAGGGAGAAGAAGAAGAAAAACACGTCTGTAGGGAACTGAAGTGGTTTCGGTGTCAGTTTGATGGTTTTGCTTTCTGCACACACAGCTTTTACCCTTCAGTGTGGAAGGAGAATGAAATTCAAAATTTAAAGTGTTTGGAAGGAACAGGGAGACTCCGTGGCTTTCGATGGATTGTATTACACACCAGAAGAAGAAACTGCGGGTGGAACGTCTCAAGAATTTCTCCCGAGCACCCAGTGTTCACCTCTGCAACCATCTATTCTGCCTGAAAGTCCGCCCAGAGACCTTTCATACGAACCAAACCTCAGATCCAGGAGGAGGAGCTTCATTCAGACCTCGAACATCCGCATATTATTTATTTATTTATTTATTTATTTCAACCACTGACTGTATATCAGGGACTGAGAGCTTTAGGGTCCCATTCAGTACAAAACATGAAACAGTTTTTCTACACATAGATATACTGTATAGAGATGAGAAGTGGCTGGGTAATGATGGCGACCCCCATGTGAAGCAGTGATAACGTTCAGGTTTTGCTCTGAGAAAAGCCAACAATAGATTTAATAGAAAAATAAAAAGGAGGTGCACAACTGCATGATGTAAATAAGATTCTATAAAAGTTTTTGGAAAAGTTGACTGGTTGAGGATTATAACTAAATGTGATTCTGGATGAGGGACGATGACGAAAGCACGGCTGATGCAGATGATGAAAGTCGACACATAACACTAATGAAGAAAATCTGAGACTTTTCCCTGAATTTGTTCCCAGCATGTGTGCAGTCGGGATTGTTTTGGCTTGAAGATGCGACGCGGAGCTGCAGGGTGTTGAAGCCCTTTTGCGAGAAATGTCCTTTATGTCCGATGTGCTGATCAAGAATCTCCAATTCTGTTTCATACATTCTGTTTAATACAATCACAAAGCATTCTGGGAATTTTTTTCTACCCTCCGAATGCAGGTCACACTCTCACTTTCATGTAAATCCCTGTGAACAGTGTCTGATCCTCCTCATGCATTTTACTATCAACAGAAGTTCATCAGATGCTGCACTGAATCTATAATATGTTAATATTTCACACTGTGTTTACAGCAGCGGATCATATAATTCAGGTGGAGCCTCCGAATAAACAAAGAAGGAAAAAGGAATGGAAGTGAAGATAGTTTCCACATTTGTGCTGATGGAAACCCTACAGTGTGACTTTAATTGTACACTGGTGCTGAGCGAATGCAGAATGAAGGGGAGGGTTCAGTGAGAGTAATGGGATAAAGTACAGGAGACTGAACACTGAGACTGAGCGACTCCCACATCAATTCTACACCAAATACATCTGAACACACTTCACAAGCTGCCTCGAATCATTCGTACCAGAAATCCTGCACAGGAAACCAGTCCTGATCAATCAGAGTTACTTCCTTGTTGTTGATTGAGTGGCTCGAGTTCAGTGCCTGGAACAGGTGCAGGATCTGAAACTCAGATTTTACAGAATCAGAAAGTTATTAAAGAAACTGAGTTTTATATGTAATTATCATAAAAATAAAATTTAACTGAATGTAAGTTAGGGAAGTTTTGGTCTAGTGGTATGGGGCGCTGGATCGCTGATCCCAAGGTTGGGGGTTTGAGTCCCACTCTCCACAAGATTGTCATTGTCCCCCCCCCCCAGTGCAGCGAACTGGGTTATCAAAGGCCGCCATGTGTCTCACTGTCTCTGGTGAGAGGTTCATGTAAAAGAACTATTGCTGACTTTCAATAAAAGTAGATCCAAAGCAATCAGCGTGTTTCCGCCCTGCGATGGCCTGGCAAGCCGTCCAAGGTGTGCCCTGCCCTCGCCCTGAGTCGGCTGGGAGGGTCCCCGCGACTCTAATTAGGATTAAGTGGTTACAGAAAATGATAATAAATATAAATTGTGAATTGACATCACTGTTTATACTAATTACCCTGGAAACATTTTCAATTCAATTCAACATATAAGATATGTACATTTTATCCACATTACAGGAAATTACTTAATTTTTAATTATTTACTGCTGTTTGTTCCTCACCAGCGTTATCCCTCCTCTTCGGCTTCTTCTTCATCCAGATCACAACACCAACAATCACTCCAACAACAATCACTCCAACAATCACTCCAACAACAATGCCAGCAATCTGCCATCCACTTAAAACTCCATCTGATTTGTCCCTGAATATTCCACGTGGTCCTCCACCTGTGAAGTGAGTACAGAGTGTTGATGATGTGCTGCAGTACTGAATCACTTTCACTCTGTAAATCTGGAGTTTATTTGAACCTTTTGGTACTTCCAGCACTGACTCGTTCTCCAAGCTGCTGTGCTGAATCACGCAGGTGTAGTTGTGTTCCTGCAGATCCTCAGCTGGGACTTTCAGAATACTTCTCTTCTGGAAGGTTCCGTCCTGGTTGGGTAACGTCTCTCTGAGCTCCACATCCTCAGACACGTCCCTTCCGTCCTTCTTCCAGGTGATCGCCACTGATTTGGGAAAGAAACCTGTAGCATGACACACCAGCTCTGGAGAAGACGAGTGTTTCTGGAACAGTGACGTCTCAGGAGGAACTGCAGAGACACACAGAGAGATCGATATTAAACTCTCAGATGGGATTAATTTATATAATATTATTAGAGATGCACTGATTCCACTTTGTTACAAACTGATGCGGGTATTTTTATCTGTGTTGTTGGAGACCGAGTACTGAAGGAAATATTTCAGATTGGGTTTCCATGAAAGTGGAATTAATTGGGAGGCACTTTTTATTTTCTCCTCTGCAGATAAAATGAACAGAACTTTAAGACTTCAACAAAAAATTCTTCAAAAAGGCCACGACATCACAGACAAAATAAAACCAGATAAGGCCGGAGTAAAAATAAATAAATCCTGGACTCTTTTATAAACACACACTCATACAAGCACATTTCAATAATTTAAAACATGCTCTATTTATTTTATTTATTTCAATAATTTAGTTCAAAAGGTGAAACTGTATATTATATAAATTCATTACACAGAGACTGATACATATAAAATGTTTATTTATTCTAAATTTGTTTGTTGATTATAATTGGCAGTTGATGAAAAATAGAGAATTACATAAGACCAATAAAAATGAATTATGAGCACAGAGTTTGTTTTTCTTTTTAAACACAGTTGGACGATTTAAAAATATAAACAGGAATCGCACTCAGTATTGGCTGGCGCTCTCTTTGTCGGAAACTCAGGCACCTTTCCGGGTGAACATATCACAGAGTGGTTGTAGAGCCCACTTTTCCATCAGTTATAACAATCTCTTCTCATAGAACCAATCATCAAACTTTCAATCATCAAACTTTCAATAAAACAACGTTCAATAAAATAAGAAGTCTTTTC
Source organism: Plotosus lineatus (assembly GCA_024760905.1). Lineage (NCBI taxonomy): Eukaryota > Metazoa > Chordata > Actinopteri > Siluriformes > Plotosidae > Plotosus > Plotosus lineatus. The sequence continues at coordinate 8,295,698 of CM045734.1, read as the reverse complement.
CAACTGGATGAGGAAAAGCAGGTAATTTTTATTGAGCAATACACCCAACATGCATTCCTGGGGAGAGGCAGCTGAATCTGAAAATCTATTGAAAATATCATGGATTATGGACTTTTTGCGCTTTTATGGCGCCTCCTCTTTTGATCTGATCGTACCAACCCATTTTCCATTCATTTCTACCTTTTAGCTCAGGTTACCTAATCTTTTTTTTTTCCCCCATATGTCCCGATATGTCCCATTATGTCCCGATATCTCACAGTCACTCTTGATTACCGCCCTAATTTTGACATCCCCTGCCCCTAATTACACCAGTTCTTTTCATCAATTATTTCTAGATCAAGGTGTGAAGGTATAATGAAAAAAAAAGATTATTTAAGTGGCTACTTCCTTGTTTGACTTCATATGAAAATATTCACACTGCTCCGCACAACAATGTGTAAATACCTTTTTCTCTTTTCTTTTCCTGAGTAAATATTCTCAATCTTCTAATTACTTTAGGGATTAAAAGGTCTGTAGGAAGTCTCAGTAGATAAATAGATCATGATATCGTTCCATCGTGTTCCTCTATCATCAGTGTACCAGCGTTTATTTATGTTGTTTCTCGGTGCTTGTTTCAGTCAGAAGTTTTTCATGTGTTGCATTTTACGTGATTTTAAGCGAAGCGTCACATATTAAGATTAAATTCTCACAGGTCACGCACCTGCTGTTCTCAATTCATTTCTTTGTTTTCTTTGTTTTAATCTCAACCACACCGTCGTTTCAAGAAACCAGATGGTGCACTTCAACGTTATCAGGATTTCCAGCTGACAGTCCTGGCCCTGGAACCTGCTCCATTTTTGGAACATTTGTCAGGAGGTTCTATTCCCGAGGATCCTTATCTCACACACTACATTGCATGTGATGTCACGCGCCATGAACGAGGCTCCCAGTCTCAACCTGAAACTCATGACTCAGGTTTGCACTGTAACCCTCTCTCTCTCTTCATGCTTATTTTATCTCACCATTGACCAGTGTACCAGACAGAAGATGTCCCAGCTGATGATGGGTCTAATTCCTCTGATCCTTCTCCTGTTTATTTACCGCATTCACCTGACCTAAACCGCATCACCCTTTCTTCAGCTGACTCCTCTTTTCCAAACTCCACAAACGATTACACACCAACATCCTCATCGACCCCACAGGTATTTTGATCCCAGAGATTCTTTTGGAGTGGCTATGTATGTGCCAACACAGTTTCATTTCCCGAGGCCAAATGTTCCCTGATTTGCAGCATTGTTTAATAAATGATCTCTTTCCTTTGTTTATCCTATCAGCATTGTTCTTTTGAACCGGTACATAAACTACTCATTCATCAAGTCCCCTAATTTCTGATCTTAATATCAACAATTTTCTCCATCACACATTAATTATTGAGTTGATATAATTGATTTTTCGATGCCTTCACATAAATTACTGTAACAATGTGACATGACATGGAGATAATCAGTCTGCGTAACTGCTGACGTGAGATATGAAGCTCAGGTTTCTCTGACAGCGGCCTTCTGCTTTTCTGCATTGCTGGGTCTGGTGTCTCATTTTTTTTCTTTACAGTACCACACAGATTCTCTCTGGGGTTTAGGTCAGGTGAGTTCTCTGGCCAGTCAACTTCAGGGATACCGTGGTCTTTAAACCAGGAATTGGTACTTTTGGTGGTGTGGGCAGGTACCAAGTTCTACAGGAAAATGAAATCAGCATCTCCATATCCTGGTCAGCAATGGAAAGCATGAAGTGCTCCGGAATTTCCTGGTAGATGACAGTGCTGACCTTGTACATGAGAAAACCCAGTGAACCAACACCAGCAGATCACATGGGTCCAAAACCACCACTGACTGGGGAAACTTTAGACTGGATCTCAAATAGCTTGGGATTCAGTACCTCTCGTCTCTTCCTCCAGAATCTGGGACATTGAGTTCCAAAAGAAATGCAAAATTTACTTTAATCTGAAATAAGAACTGAGGTCTTTTGCCCTTAGCCTGGTAAAGCCGCCTCTGACATTGTCTCTGGTTCAAAAGTTGCTTGAAGTGATATTGTCTCTGGTTTGAAAGTGGCTTTTATCTCTGATGTTTGTGCAACTTTTTCCACAACAGTTTTTATTCTATTCAACTTTCCATTACTGTGCTCAGATACAGAACTCTGTGAACATGCAGCTTCTTTAGCAATGACCTTTTGTGACTTGCCCTCCATGTGCCAGGTGTCAATGATCCGTCTTCTATGAGCTATCTTCTGAATGACTGTCAATCATCCCGATGATTGTGTGATTCACTGATCCAGACTGACAGGTCCTTTGGCGGCCCAATAAACCTTTGCAGGTATTTGGGGTTAAATATCTGATTTGAGTGTGACATCGTGAGTCTCCAATACTGAACTTTCACACAATATTTAAATTTTCTAAGGTATTGGATTTTTGGTTTTGGGTTTCCTGCATATTATAATTATAAAAATTAAAGGAAATAAATATTTGAAACAGATCAGTCAAGTCAATGTGTACTCGAGATTCAGTTTTTTAACTGAATTACTGAAATAAATCAACTTTTGAATGATACTGTTATTTATTGAGACACAGTATGTACAGAGAGAGAGAGAGAGAGAGAGAGAGAGAGAGAGAGAGAGAGAGAGAGAGAGATGAGGTGGTGAAGACCAAAATATTTTAAAGCTAAATGGAGATAAAATGACTGAAGATAAACAATCCAGTCGAGATGATCAGTCTTTACATGCACATTTCACATGGATTAAACTCTGAAAAATTGAACATCTGTTTCTAGAAAAGCAGAAATCTTTAGAAAACAGAACCATTTCAAACAGAACTAAACCACCTCACAATCACAATCACACCTTCTAACAGCCAATCACCTTGCGTGTTGATTTTACCTGGTCTGAGGTGTTTCTCAGGTTTTGAGTGATTTAAAAAATAAATAGATGCAGCAGTAATTTCCGGGTGTCGGAGCTGATGAGAAATCTGGAAATATTGATCCAGCCTGAAGGAAATGAAATGCACGACATAGTGATCACAGCCAACTTAACCAAACCTGAGCAGCACTATTACTCAGTTGGTGCATTTTAATTAACAACCCAAAGTGGCTGGTTCTCCATCGCAATAAAGTGGGGAAGAGTCTCTGTTATTTTTCTGGCCTGTGAGTGGTCTTTGTACATTTTATATTGCGTTCATGTTGGTTGCTGCAGTCTTTCCCCAGCATTAGTGATGTCTGTGTACATAGTGAGTCTTCAGATCAGGAACCTTTTTTGACTGAGAGAACCTGAAAACCCAGATACAGTCGGCCCCCAATTTATGAAGACCCCTTTGTACAAAATCTCCGGATTACGAAAAACATTTTCTTGAGTTTCCGTCCCCGAAATACGAAACAACCCCCCTCTTACAAAAAGAAATTCAAAATTCAAACGCGCCAATCAAAATTTCACACGATGTGCCAGTTGTTCTCTCATTGGCTGTCTCTCAACATCCCGCCCGCTGGCCTCCCAGATAGAGACAGAAGGAAGCTTCGCTCTTTAGTATTTAGTTTAGTTTTTTTTAGTTGTTTTAATTCAGTAAATGTTTCATAAATGTGGGTGCATTTGAGTTCAACTGGAATTCCGATCCCTCAAGGAATCAAATTAAAGTTGAGTTTGTCAAGCAGGGAATGCACGTCTTGTGGGCGTGGCCCGCAGCGCTTGCGAGAGAAGGAGTTCCAGAGAGAGAGAAAAAGAGAGAGAGAGAGGGAGCGAGAGAGAGTTGTGTGTGTGTGAGTGTGTGTGTGTGTGTGAGTGTGTGTGTGTGTGTGTGTGTATATGTTTAATAATGGTTTAATTAATAAATGTTAATAAAATGGTTTAATAAAAAAATATTTTACTTTTAAAACATATTTCATACAAAATTGGTGTACTTTTATCATTTTTAAAGGGTTTGTGGGGTTTAAGTTGTCACTTGTTGTTTTAAATTGTCAAGTTTTGACAATCAGCTGGTCTGCAGGTTGAAGTTTTTCATGTCTGTCCCTTTGTGTTTACTTGCCAGCTCTGCTCTGCTTTCTCTCGTGTCAGACTTTTCAAATCAGAACAAGTGTGGTCGAAAATAGATGTAGAGATTAAATGGCCTGAGATTTTATTTCTTTGTTTATTTTGATGACTTTGTTTAACCCTGGGATCTTTGTATTTTTTTTCCTTAAATGTCAGTGAAACTATGCATTAATTATTCTGTAAAGAAATGCCAGCTAAGATTTATCTGAGAACCAGATGCAGTCATCAAAAGAGTCACATCTGGTTCAAGAGCCACATGTTTCCGACACCTGCTTCAGATGTTGAATCAAGTTGTGTTAAACGAGATACTGTTCTATACTGTAGTGAAATATATTTGAGTGGTATCGGTGTGCGACGTCGGCAACTTATTTACGATTACAACGACGAGTATTTCATTTGTATCCGCTTTATCCTAATTAGGGTGGCGGGGAGGCTGGCGCCCATCCCTGCCGACTCCGGGTGAAGGCAGAGTACACCCAGGACAGCTCGCCAGGTACCACATGCAATCGATATATTTGTTTTCTTAGCTGGTGAAATAAACTTACTACCAGGAAGTGCGTTACTTATTTGAATAGAAATGTTTAAATTTAATCACAGTGAGGAACAGCACATTAACTAATAACGTTCCTGGCTCGTATCACGTGTTTATGGTGCTTATGGACGTGAACCAATAGAAATGATCGTTTTTTGGTTTCGTTATGATTTTTCAGCTGCATGTGCATTGATTGGGAGGAAAAAAATCCCAGTTTGTTGCATCTGCCAGGCTGTTCTATTAAAAATAAATATCTAATTATCATTCTTTCCTCTTGTATTCATTATAGTTGATTTTTTTTTTTTTAATATGATCATGTTTGTGAACTCTGGGCGATGCTAACGGCGTTCTCGTTCCACAGATATCCGGTCACACTCTCAGTACAAGGAATGATTTCTGAGATATTTTGTAGTTAATTGTTATTGATTAGTCAGCAAACAAATCATTTTACAGAGTAAACAATTCACAAATCAAGACCTATGATATTGTTGTGTTATTAAAACGTTCTGTAAAGCAGCATCTAAAACCTGTTTAGCACCAGGAACCAGTTTTCTGTATGAAAATGTTTCCGCGGACCGGTTAGAGTCAACTCCGTGTTTTGGTGGCCGTCACCACAGAAAACCCCGCCTCACAAAAACACGTGGTTGGAAAAGGAAGAAGGGCTTTTAGTGCTTCTGTGGCAATGTCAACATCAGTCGTTTTTCAAAATAAAAAACTCGAATTAAAAAAATACGATAATTTGTAGCATGAAAGATATTGTTTGCAGACCGGTATCGAATGATCCGTGGACCGGTCCCGGTCCGTGGACTGGGAATTGGTGAACCCTGCTCTAAAGTTACGATTAATAAATAGTTAAATATGGTGAAACATTTTGTGCTGGGTTTCCTCATTCTTATTCCCATAAATGAAAAAATGATTATAAAATGGATCAGTGCTGATATATGCCAGATACATGCATTGCATGAGGTTGGAATGATCACGGTGGAACAGTGCTTGTTGGTTCTATTCCCGGATGGTAAACCGAGGCGCTGGAGAGGTTCGAAGAAGAGAAGCCGAAATCTTAAAATGCTTTTTCAGAAAATCGAATATGAGTTCAAAAGAGGAATTACACTAAATATTTATCCACCTGTAAACGGGGCAGTGGTGGTCTAGTGGTATAGGGCGCTGGATCGCTGATCCAAAGTTTGGGGGTTCAAGTCCCACTCTCCACAAGGTTGTCACTGTCCCCCCCAGTGCAGCTAACTGGGTTATCAAAGGCGGGCCATGTCTGTCACTGTCTATGGTGACAGGCATGTAAAAGAACCATTGCTGACTTTCGTAAAGAGTAGCTGCAAAGTCGTCAGCGTGTTTCTGTCCCTTGCTAAAAAGGGTTGTGACAGGAAGGGCATCCGACGTAAAAACCTCTGCCAAATCAAACGTGCAAATCAAATGATTCGCTGTGGCGACTCACGAGTAAAAAAGGGGAAAAAGACGAAAGGAAGACAGAGTGACAGACAGAATTGTTTTATCAGACGAGACTTTAAAAATCTCAGCCGTTACCATGAAATAGAAACAGGCCATAAGATCCTGTAATGGGGTTCAGAGGATCAATAAGATCCTGTAATGGGGTTTAGAGGATAAATAAGATCCTGTAATGGGGTTCAGAGGATCAATAAGATCCTGTAATGGGGTTTAGAGGATTAATAAGATCCTGTAATGGGGTACAGAGGATCAATAAGATCCTGTAATGAGGTTTAGAGGATTAATAAAATGTATAAATCTCACACACTTTACCTTTTCTTTCGATAATCTGACTGCTAAACTTCACGAAAGAATCCGCACACTCATCTTCCAAGAACTCCTTCCAGTATTTCCCCTGCTCTCCTCGAGGATCCCACTTCTTTATAACGATCTCAGCTTGAGATTTCACTGCAGTCCAGTTTCCAGTTTTCAGATCCAGAGTGAAGAAATCTTCTCCATCATAACCAAACTCATCGTATTGAGTGGTGTTATGTTCATCACACTCACAGCCACACATCCTCTGTAATGCATGATTTCCTACACACACACACACACACACACACACACACACACACACACACACACACACACACACGTTGAGTGAGTGACTATTCCATAAGTATGTAAGGATTACTGAGACTATCGTCCTCAAAACCGATATTTATTTACAGTATTTATTTTTGCACCATCTATTTACTTATATTAACTCCACCACATGGATTTCAAAACTCATCTTGTTTACTTTTTATTCAGATTTCTTAAAAATAAAATAAAATAAAAATAAAAATTTGATAACTTTATAATTGTTGTTGCTCCACATTTCAAACCAAATTGCACTGTGACTTGTTCTGTGAAATCTTCATGTAAAGACTGATCATCTCGACTGCATTGTTCAGCTTCAGTCAGTTTACCTCCATTTAACTTTCAAATATTTTGGGCTTCAACACCCACCTCATCTTTCTCTCTCTCTCTCTCTCTCTCTCTCTCTCTCTCTCTGTGTGTGTGTGTGTGTGTGTGTGTGTGTGTGTGTGTTGGTGTGTGGTCGTCCCCGATGCTAGAGGAATGATATTTTCAGTCTGTCAGTGGACCAGGGAAATGGCAGCAGCCCGGTGCTGATGCTGCTCCTCTGTGCAGTGGTGACGTTGTGCAGTGGACACAGTGGATTGTCTAAAATTGACAGGAACCGACTCAGTGCCCGTCGCTCTGTCACAGGTGTTACACTGTCTCGTTCCATCCTGATGACAGAGCCCGCCTTCATCACTAGTTTATCCAGTCTTCTTCTTAATGCTCCCCAACAGACCACCGCATAAAGGAGGGCTCTTCCACCAGAGACTGGGAGAACATGCAATTTTTTACAGATGTTGATGGATGCGATCCTTCTGAGGAAGAACAGACGGGTCTGTCCTTTCTTGCACAGAGCATCAGTGTTGGCAGTCGAGTTCAGTTTGTCATCCAACTGCACACCCAGGTATTTGTACATCTGCACAATCTTAACCTGTTCCTCTCTGATTGTCACTGGATCACGGTGCGTCCTTCATTTTGGTGATGTTGAGGTGCAGGTGATGCGACTGGAGTCACACCATGAAATTAAGTCTTGTATCACTTTCCTGTACTCCACTTCCTGTCTACTATTAACACAGCCTACAATAGCAGCGTCGTCTGCAAACTACTGCACATGGTAATAGTGAGTTGCACTGAAGGTCCAAGGTGTACAGTGTGAACTGGACTGGGGAGAGTACGGTCCCCTGTGGTGCTCCTGTACTGCTGACTATCGTGTCTGACATCTCGTCCACCAGTCACACATACTGAGGTCTCTCTGTCAGGTAATCAGTGATGCAGTCCACTAGGTGTGAGTCTCCTCCAGTCTGTGTCAGTTTCCCCTGAGGAGAAAAGGTTGGACAATGTGGAAGGCACTGGAGAAATTCAGGCATGTGCTTCTTACAGCACCACTGCTCCCATCAAAGTGAGTGTGTGTGTGTGCGTGTGCATGCGTGTGCATGCGTGTGTGTGTGTGTGTGTATGTGTGTGTGTGTGTGTGTGTGTGTGTGTGTGTGTGTGAGAGAGAGAGAGAGAGAGAGAGAGAGAGAGAGAGAGAGAGAGAGAGAGAGAGAGAGAGATCGGTGAACCGGACAGATGATTGCATCTGCCACTCCCGCTTTCTCCTGGTACGGAATCTGCAGGGGTCAAGATCATGGCTGACCTGTGGCTGTTAATGGTTAAGTATTAGCTGCCCCATGGTCTCCATCATGTCTGACGTCAGGGCAACCGGTCTGAAATTGTTCAGGTCACCAGGTCATGGTCTCTTTGGGACTGGGATGATGTATGACTTTCCCATAACTGAGGGACCCTTCCACATACCACACTCAGGTTGAAGAGGTGCTGGAGAGTTTCCGAACTCCTCCATGCCTTCAACTGTCTTCAGGATGCTCCATCTGGTCCTGCAGCTTTGAGACAGAGAATTCTTAGTTGTCGGCTCAGTTGGGCTGCTGTGATTGTGGCCAGAGGCTTGTTCTCTTTTGTCACCTTATCTGCCAATGGGGGAGGGAGCTGGTAGAATGGGATGTGAGAGATGCAGTGCTCTGGGTGTGAATGGGTTTGTGCAGTCAAACCTGTGGTAGAAGTCGTTTACTGGTTCACCTTCACCAGTGCTGTAGAGGTAAAAAATAAGTGGGTAAACTATGAGGCTGCGTCAGTAGTTGAACGAGACGGTGAAGCTGTCCTGGAAGCGGATAGCAAGTGCACAGAGCACAGGGGGGAGGGTGTGTGTCCCTCACACAGAGAAATTAAAAAAAAAAAAAAAATCAATGATGTAGACGCCATCTGCAACATGTATATGAAATATATAGTATTAAAACTGTCCATAGAATTTATCCTACTATATACATGTAGTTGTTGCTGTGAGTCTGAGAGCAACAGTTTTATATTCTGAGGCCAAACTTAAAACTCTAGAATGTAAAGAAAGAGAAGAGAATTTGAAATACTAACAGCTTTTAATTACATTATACACGAAGATTCAATATATAATATTGTTGTTAAATATCAGAAGTGTAGCTTTACAGCACCACATCATGCACACATGGTCCACGCCTAACTTGAACTTTTCAAGTCTGTCCTTAACTGTCTGTACAAACCCCTGCTGATGTTCTCATAAACCCGGAATATACACAAAGTGATCTCAGTAAAAATAAAATTAAATAAAGTAGGACAACTACAACATTTACATGTAGAACTATTATACTGAACCAAATATTGATTAATGTTTGTATCATTAAAATTATTTTAATTTAATAAATTTTATATTTAATAAGCTAATGTTATTCAGAAAATGTAAAACTACCAATTTATTAAAATAAAACTTCTCATAGAACTGCAAAATAAGCTACATGAGCATATTAAGTCGTTGGAGTCAGAAAAGAAGATGCGGAGGACAGGGTGAAGTGGAGGCGGATGATTTGCTGTGGCGACCCCTGAAGGGAGCAGCCGAAAGTAAAAGAAGAAGAAGAAAAATAACATTCAGAAAATGTAAAACTACCAATTCATTAAAATAAAACTTCTCATAGAAGTGCAAAATAAGCTACGTGAACATATTAAATACACATAAACATTAGAATAGTGGAAGTACATCTAGTGCTTTTATTAGGATATTCATCATCATCATCATCATCTTCCATCTTAAGTTTACCAATCCAGTGGTATGGCCCCCGATGACCACACGATATTGTAGAGACGTGTCAACCAAAACAGTCCTACAACATCCAGAGCCCTGAGTTATTCAGATCTCATCCACCCCTGAAGCCCGACCACAGAGGAGCTTTTGGACTCGCTCAGCGACCTCAGCTCCAGTGATGGGTGGAACCCCAGCCAAATCCTCAGGGTATTTCTCCTCCATGGATGGCTTGATGGTAGGATTGAGGAGGTCCTCAAAGTATTCCTTCAACCTCCGGACAATTTTTCCTGTCAAGGTGAACAGCTCCCCACTTCCACTGTCAACAATATTTGTGGAGAACTGCTTCCCTCCTCCTGAGGCATTAGATAGTGGTCCAGAACCTTTACGAGGCTAATCGATAATTGGTTTTCAGGCTCTCACTGAACTCCTCAAATGCACAGATTTTGAATCAGTGACAGCTTGGGTTGCAGCATGTTTAGCCTGCCGGTACCTGTCTGCTTCCTCAGGAGTCCAACAGGCCAATAAAACCCGATAGGCTTCCTTTTTCAGCTGAACGGCTGTCCACCCCAGGTTCAGGGGTTACCGAAAAGACAGGCACCGATGGGCTATGGGCTGCTGCCTCCGCAATGGAGACATGAAACATGGCCCCTTTGGGATCCCACGTTACCCTCCGGAGGTGGGAGTTAAAGTCCCCTCTGACAGGAGACTCTGCCAAACTTTCCCAGAAGACCCTAACTACACACTTGGGCCTGCCAGGTCTTCAGGGCAGCCTCCCCTGCCATCAGAGCCAGTTCACCACCAAGTGGTGATTGGTTCACTGCTCAGCTTCTCTCCTCACCCAAGTGTTCAGAACATGCGGCCGCAGGTCCAATGACACGACGACAAAGTTTATCCTCAAACTGCAGCCTAGTGTGTCCAGGTGTCAAATACACTTATGGACAGTCTTATGTTCAAACATGGTGCTCGTAATAGTCAAACTATGACAAGCACAGAAGTCCAACAAGGAAACACCATTCGGATTCATACTGGAGAGGCCATACCTTCCAATCATACCCTTTCAGGTCACACTCTTGTTGCCCACATGGGCGCTGAAGTCTCCGAGGACAACGCATGAGTTCCTGTTGGAGTGTTCTCCAACATGACCCCTAAAGACTCCAAGAAGGGTGGGTACTTGGAACGGTCACTTGGTGCATAAGCACAAACAAGTCAGGAATCCCCTCCCTCCTCCTCCCAAGAAGATGGAGCGAAGCTACCCTTTTGCCAACTGGGGAGAACCCCAACGTGTGGATGCTTAGACGGGGGCAACAAAGATGCCCACATTGGCTCACTGCATCTCCCCTTGAGCAACTCCAGAATGGAATAAGGTGCAGCCTCCCTCAAGATGGGTGGTTCCAGAGCCTAGGAAGATGGCATTCCATGTTCCAAGACTCCGAGTCAGTCGCTGAAGATTGGACTGACAGAGCCCATGCCTTCTGTTTCCACCCAACTCACATTGCACCTGACTCCTATAGCCCCTCCCACAGGTGGTGGGTCAATTGGAGGCTGAACCCATCTCTTCTCTTCGATCTGGGCCTGGCCAGGCTCCGTGGGCAGATGCCCAAACACAAGCCGCTTGCCTCCAATCCCCTTCCCCAGGCCTGGCTCCGGGGGACCCCAGTGATCTGCGTCCGGGCAAGGGAAACTGTGTCCTAGAGATTTTCTTCATAGAGGTCTTTTGAACAACGCGTTGTCTGGACTTTCACCGAGGACCTGTTTGCCTTGACTGAATCTACCGGGGCATAATGCCCCCGACAACATAGCGCCTAAGATCATTAGAACACGCAAACCCCTCCATCACGATAAGATGGAGATTCAAGGAGGGGAAAAGAAAAATAATCACAAATCCCAAGAAACAAAACAACAGGGGAAGCCGTAGCCTAAAAATTAGAGAACTGTCTTTTGGCCTAAAAGGTCACTTGTTTGATTCCTGAACCAGCAAGAAAAATGTGTGGCAGTGGGTGTGTGTTAGTTTCACCTTCCTTTCCTCTACATTCATGGCTGAAGTGCCCTTGAGCAAGGCACCTAACCCCAACTACACCGGGGTACCACCAGTGTGTGCGTGTGTGTGTGTGTGTGTGTGTGTGTGTGTGTGTGTGTGTGTGTGTGTGAGAGAGAGTACTTTGGGTGGGTTAAATGTAGAAGAAACAATTTCCCTTACAGGATTAATGCAGTATATGAAAAGTAAAAAAAAAATCTAAAGTGAAAACTAAATGCCAATGTGAAATAAACATGATCAGTAAATCAGAAAGAATACACTGAGTGAGAGAGAGAGAGAGAGAGAGAGAGAGAGAGAGAGAGAGAGAGAGAGAGAGAGAGAATACTGTAGGGGGTGGGGTGAAGAGTTGTAAAGTGGTGGCAGTTGCACTTAATCTGCTGCGACCTCACCGTTCTCATGTTGGGAAGCCATGTTTTCTCTCGGTTATACTGAGTGTATTTCCTTGTGATTTTCATATGAGGATCACTGCGTTTTAGGCTTTTGCCAATGTTTATCCTGTTTGAAGATGTTGATCAAGTAATTATCTGGTGGTAAAAAATGCCAGGGCACACAACACAGGGCTTGTATCTTTGGAGGGTAATCATGTTAAATAAATTCTTTCATTTCATCTTTCATCAATTCAGATGCAGGATATGCTTTGCACTGAATGGTTAAAGTGAATCTTTAAACACTGTAGCTGTAGTTGCATAGTTGCATAAGATTGCAGGTGTGTGCAATATGAATGAAAAAACTAGTAGCCCGATAGTAGCCCGATTAAGAGCAGGGCATAAGAGGTATACATAAGTTGGATTTTAAATGGGCGTTATCCGACCCGTGTGCGAGAGGATGTGGTGGTGATACTTAGGTATCTGGATCAGGTCAAGACGAGTAAGTCATTCACCCCAGAAGGGCTTGTATCTCGAGACCTGAAAGAGAGATAATGAGGACAAAAATTTCACAAATACAAAGATTCTCACTCCAGACTTCCTCATACAATACCACAGTTCTTCTTTCTTTCCACCCTGTCATATGCTATCTCCAGATCCACAAAGGCACAATGCAGCTCCTTCTGACCTTCTCTGTACTTCTCTATTAACATCCTCAAAGCAAACACTGCATCTGTGGTGCTCTTTCTTGGCATGAAACCAAACTTGTTCACAAATGCTGACCTCTGCCCTTAGTCTAGCTTCCACCATTCTTTCCCATAACTTCATTGTATGGCTCATCAACTTTATCCCTCTGTAGTTGCCACAACTCTGTACATCTCCCTTGTTCTTACAAATGGGCACAAGCACACTTCTCCTCCATTCCTCCGGCATCTGCTCACTTTCTAAGACCTTGTTGAATTAAAGGGTTAAATTATTGACAACACAACTAATTATTTTGAAACATTAAATTTTAATACAAATTATCTCCACTGTTCTCATACAACTGCTGGAATACTTTTAATACATCAACATGCAAAGTTTCATCAATCAGCATAAATGTCAAACAACAGTAGCACCAACTTGAACCTTTAACTGGCTGAACTGTAAGGTCACTAATTGCTAACATTAATACCTGTAACTGCATTTTGTCGCTAAATTTTTCTGATAATTCACAAGGTCATTCATTTTCTGAAGGCTTAAATCCTAATTAGGATCGTGGGGAAGCTGGCGCCCATCTCAGCCAACTCTGGGTAAAGGCAAAGTATACCCCGGAAAGCTAATCAGGCCATCGCATGGCAGAAAAACACTGAGTTGCTATGCAGCTACTCTTTACGACAGTCAGCAATGGCTCTTTTACATGAACCTCTCACCATGGACAGTGAGAGACATGATTGGCCTTTGATAACCCAGTTAGCTGCACCGGGGGTGGGGTAGGATGTGGGGTGTTTGAAAGTGGGGTTTAAGCACTCAACCTTGGGATCAGTGATTCAGCACCTTACCACCAGGCCACCACTGCTCCTAATTCACAAGGTATTAAGAAATATAGAACAGATTCTTCCCTAATTTGTTTGATATACTTGTAGCAAATCTTGCATCTTATTTTGGTCACATAGCATCACTAAACATCAATGATATGTCGAAATTGTCTTTAAACAAGTATTTTCTGAAAGTTTTGGCGTGTACCTGCTTGACACATACGAAGCTGGTTTCAGCAGTGCATAGTATCATGCACTGCATTACGAAAGTGAAATATGTACGTGACTGTTTCGCCGTTTACAGGTTTCAAAAGGCAGCCGACTGGTCACAAGATCGACCGTCGGGTCACGTCAATTGTCGAGGCTTGTGTTAGTTTAAAGTGTGTCTGTGGTGAATTAGTATTACTGGGTATTAAAAAGATCACGTACAACATCACTGGCTCCTTTTGGTGGCACCAGTCCTTGTCCATTTTCAAAATGAATGCGGGTGTTACGACTCCAGGCATACTCAGATATGCTGCCTTTCTTCCATCTTGGGAGTGACATAAGTTTGTTGGATAAGCAGGGCTACGTCACTGACTCGTGCATCATAACACATTATCAGACATTGCTGAGCAGCACAAACAACAAGCGCCAAAATCGCAGAAAACTTGCTTTTGTCTTCCTAATCTGATGGCGGGAAAGCCGATTTGACAAAACATTATCTGCATAAGCCATTTTGGGTTTACTGTCACAGACATCTCTGTCAGCATTCTTATTCTCAGAGTTACTTGAATGTAAGAGACCTCAATCCTGCTCAAAGTGTTGATGCCATTTTAATGGAAAAACGCCTGGTAAACTATTAATTTCAGTGCTCACGAGTAATGCATGGGATAAAAATGACCAGTTTTGTGATTTTTATGGTTATTTTTGTTAAAATAAGCTTCTGTAGCAGTTAAACCTATGACACGTGCACAAATTATGCTGGAAGGATTTCCAATACTGGTAGTCTTTTATTTATTTATTTTTTATTTTCAAGGCAGGGTTGGGTTTGAATCATAACTATCTCACAGTTTATAAATTAGAACAAATCTGCAGAAGTTAAATAAGAGGTAAGGTAAATGATGACAGAATCAACACTACAAAGGTGAGAGTTTTGTGATGTGCTTTCATGCATTTTTAATTTGATTGGGCTTGTTGATTGTGGCCTGAAAAACCAGATGTTCCTCCTTTTTGGACTGAGATAGCGGCACTGTGGCTGCTGGCTGTGAAAGTTTCTCTAAGCTGAAAATGACAAGAATACATTTGTGTTCCACACTGTGAGTAAGGAAAGTGTTTAAAATTGATGACTTATTTTCCTCCTTTTTCTGAGTTATCCTCTGTTGTTTGTAACTGCGAGTAATTCACTTGCAGTTCCTCTCAGATGCAGGTTCTCTGCAGTTTTGCCTGTACAGTTTCCTTACCCACATTTCTTTTGTGGCCAACCATTGTACAGGTAATTGTTGATGGGCTCAATTTCCACGTTCCACCTCTGCCTACAGGATGGATTTGATTGTGCTTGGACCAGGCTTTCTTGTCTTCTTGATTTATGCATTTCTATTGATGGGTATCCTGGTGATTTGCTACTTTGCTGGGGAACTGGGGAATGCTGTAAATGCTGCAAATGGAATGTTCTCATGATTTTCTTTATTTGATGGTAGACCTTCTTGCATTCCTCTATTTTCAAAAAGTACACCTGGTTCTTGGCTTATCTGGAAAGCTGGCTGTATTTTTTGTGGCTTGTCCAGGTTTGTCTCTTTGCATTACTCATGATGAAGTCAGTAACCACACTTAGACTAGACCTGCAACTAATGATCGTTTTAATCGATGAATTGATTGTTTAATTTTTTCGATTAATCGGAAAGAGCACAAACATTTTTAATTCTCATTCCTATATTCACAAAGAGACCATTTTGTTTTCAAATTTCCAGCTCAAAATAGTACACAGACTCCAGAGTAATACATTATGAAAATATAAAAGACAGAAACTAACTTGTTTATAACAATTTAATTTACAACAAATGGACCAAAACGCCAACACAAAAAAACATGAAACTGCATGTCGTACCATAACTGTTTACTTGCCAAGGATAGTCTAACCGTTTCGAAGGTAAAATACAAAATTACAAATCACAAAATTGTTTTTTCCAGTGTTCAACTTTAACAATCAACACCTGAGCCCTTACACCGTTAACCTGCAAAGAGAAACAAGAAAATTAAACTAGTCAATAAAAGTAAAAGATAAAAACATATTTTATGATGCTAATCAGGTCATATTAGAATTGTCCAGCATTTTCAAAAGCTCCACTTGTACCAATTGAATGTTTACTGTTTACCTCTATTTTGATTTTTATAATTTAAAAATGCTGTATGTCTGATTTTGTTTTAAACAAAAATAGATTTATTTATTTATTTGGTTTGCTTAAATGAGTTATGCTGTAATATCATTGTCTGAATTTGAAATAACTTGTATTGATATCATGTGACGTCATTAACTGTATTTAAAATTTGGAATGTAAGAATTCGGTAATGCACAGCCTGAATTATTATTATTATCATTATTATTGTTGTTATTGTTGTTGATGATGATGATTTCAGTATCCATCCCAAAAATTTCAAAAACATGCTTTTTTTGTGTGTGCTAATGTTTATAAGTAATATTATGTAAAATCATGCCGACACTGCCTTTTCATTCTTCCAATTAATCCAAGATTTAAAAAAAAAAAAAAAAAAAAAAAAAAAAATATCTCAGAACACCATGTATGTGACCTGGAATCTGTACAAATAAGTTGAAAAACAAACTGGGCTTTTTAGTGGGAAAAATAAGTAAATAAATAAACATTTGGATTTGTTGCATAAGTCTGCATAACCTGTTATAATTGGAGATGTGGCGGTGTTCAGGATTAACCGATTCCATTCAAACTCATGTTTTAGCTGCTGATAAGTGAAGTGGCTCTGATTAAACCCAAATAAAGTTGAGCTATTCCAGTCAGAGCCTCAACGTTTAAAGATATCAGTCAGGAGAAGTAAAAAATCAAGGCCAAAGTTGAATTTTTTGTTCATAATTCCAAAAAGTAAGTTTGCCACAAACCCGTCAGTGCACATCTTGAAAACAATCATTCCAAACACCGGCACAAAAATGTCAAGCCTGCCATGAGTCCTTTACTTTCAGCCTGACCCAAAGCGCACTGTACCTTCAAACCAGCACAGGAAGATCTTAAGACTTAGGCTTAAGACTGTCCCCATGAGAGGCCAGACTTGGATCTGTATTGTGACCTGACACGGGCCTTGTATCGGAGATGCCCTCCTGGAGATTCCAAGAAAGGATGGGCAAAGATTCTGAAGAAGTGTTGTGATGACAGACTCCCACACAAATAGATTAAATTCTGCCATGAAATCAAAAGCTGTTTCAACATGGTATTTATTTCGGGGTTTACAGATTTACGCAAACAGGTTATGCAACTTCAATATTTTCTTCCAAAAAGTTTTTCTTGTTTTCCAGCTGATTTATACGGATTAGAGGTCACAAAGAGATTCAATTTATTGTTGGTATTATTTTTACTTATTTATCTTATGTTTGTACTTCTGGTACTTTCTCAGGTTGTGTAATCTTTTACTTTCCAATCGTATCTGTTTGCAAAGTATTATTCCCAACTGGAAAAAGGAAGCATTCTCGAATCATTATCGCAAGAAAATGTCCACACACACAAAAAAAAAATAAAATAAAATAAAAGGAAAAGTAAAATATGAATTTATTGATTATTTATAAGATTCGTACGCCCTGGCCAACAAAATGTTTTAAATGCAAACTTTACATGAAATAAATTGACCAGTGACGAGAGATTCAGTGAATGTTTGGTTTTGTAATTTTGCAGCATGTGAGACGAAATTGCACAGCCAGAAATAGACTGTATTAATTAATGTATGAATGTATAAATATATTTTATTTAATAGAGAATTCAAAGCTAATAATTTTTTATTGCTTTCAGTATTTTGGTCTGTTTTACTTGCAAAGTTTGGGACCTGTTCAAGATGAGGGTTTTTTTTTTTTTTTTTTTTTTCTTTCTTCACTATTTTAATAAAATGCATCTTCTGGATCATTGTAATTGTGTTTGTTTCTTTTATTGAAGTCATTTTAAATTTTTTGTACAGATACTTTAAACATCTGCAATTTATGTATGGCTGAAATTTTGGAATTCTGACCAATAAAAAAGTTTAAAGTAAACTCTGAGACTAATCCACCAAGAAATGAAAGAATTTAAATCCACATTTCAAGCTTTTAGTGTTGTGTCTGTTGTTACACTTTAATGTGTGTGTCAGAGCTTCAGAGTTACTAAATAGAGACTGGCTGTGTTTAAAACTCATTCATTCATCCATTTTCTGTACCACTTAATCCCAATAAGGGTCACGGGGAGGCTGGAGTCCATCTCCGCTGACTCTGGGCAAGGACAAAGTACACCCTGGAAAGCTGATCGGGCCATCGCGGGGCAGAAACCCGCTGACGGCCATGCAGCTCCACTTTATGAAAGTAAGCAATGGTTCTTTTACATGAACCTCCCACCACAGACGGTGAGAGACATGGCTGGCCTTTGATAACCCAGTTAGCCGGTCTGGGGGCACAGCAGGGACAATTTGCTGATGGTTACTAATAGAAGTAGTTATTAATTCACATAAAGCTGTATGTAGTGGTGGGATGTCCCTGTACTTTAGTAGGCATTAATTAGTAGTTAAAAGTTACCTGGACTGACGAACTCCAGAAGATGTGAAATCACAACACGACAGTGTATTTCATCTGGAGCCTCCGAAAAACAACTCGCTCATTTACTTAATTGCTTAATTGTACTTCGAGGGTCGCTGGGAAGCTGAAGCTTCAGACACTGGGAAAAGGCAGAGTACACCCTGAATAGCTTACTACAGTATCATCTGGCAGCACACAACCAATCACACTTTCACCTGGTCCAGCCTGTGAGCTGAATGTGCATGTCTTTGTATTGTGGGAGGAAACCCACGTCAGCACGTGGAAACTCCATACAGAAACATCTGAACCCAGGACATAAATCCAGGACTTTTATTCTGTGGTGGACATGCTACCCTGTCTGACTCTGCCACGTGTAGATTTAAAGTACAACGAATGCATATCAGTAGCAGGTATGAAGGAGGCCTGGACAGTAAATATCGTATCCTGGTTTCCCTTCATCTGCTTAATGCTCAATTTGAAATTGTGAACTAAATAAGTCATGGAAATAAATAAATCTGTTGAACTCACATTGTAAAAATGTTTTAGAGTCAGTAGTTGGTTTAAAAAAAGATTAGAGCAGTCAACTACAATTAGGTAAATCTATTAAGTTGTATATTTGAACCACTTGACTCGGGCAGTGGTGGTCTAGTGGTATAGGGCGCAGGATCGCTGATCCTAAGGTTGGGGGCATTCAACGTTTAAAAAAAAAAAAAAAACCTATGCCAAATCAAATGTGCAAATCAGATGATTCGCTGTGGCGACTCCCGAGAAAAGGGAAAAAGCCGAAAGGAAGAAAGAAAGATTTGAGCCACTTCACCCACAGCTGTTTACAGTACTGACATCTGCTGGACTATAAACCCTCCCCCACTGTTCCTGATTCAGTTAAGAATTAAATATTTATTTACATTAGAAATGATTTTGCTTTGTGTCATTTCAATGTGAGAATTTAGTTTCTGCAAATAATGCGGAATAGTGCTGGAGTGGGGATAGTCGATGGATAGTGTGTATAGTGTATACTGTATGTGAATGTAGAGGGATAGTGAGTATATTGGTCGTAGGATGCTGAGGTTGGAACTACCAGGCAGAAGGCTGAGAGGAAGACCAAAGAGAAGATTTATGGATGTGGTGAAGGAGGACATGAAGGTCGTTGGTGTAAGAGTAGAAGATGCAGAGGATAGGGTGAGATGGAGACAGATGATTCGCTGTGGCGACCCCTGAAGGGAACACCCGAAAGGAGAAGAAGAAGAAGAAGAAGAAGGTGGTGTGTAGTGGTGAGTCTGCCTGCCTCATCGCATGAAGGTAGTTCTCTGTGCAGTGTGATTGTTCTCCGTGTGTTTCTGAGGGTTTTCTTCGAATACTCCAATTTCTTTTCACAGACCAAACATGTGACTGTTAGGCTAATTAGCTGTTCCCGATTGCCCCGAGTTACGAGTGTGAATAGTTGTGTGTGTCGACCTATGATGGGCAAGCAAGAAGTTCGGGTGTACAACACCTCTTCCAAGATTTGGCTCAGATTGACTCCAGCCTCCCTACAACCCTGGTAAGCGGCGCAACGAATGAATAATATTTCTGTTCAAGAAATGACAACAGTTTTCTTGCAAATATACACAGAATGCGTTTGCTGTGGAGAGGAGGATGTTCTCTCCTCTACATTCTTTTCTAATGTGTCCTTTTGGCTGTCAAAGAATTTGTGAAGTGAGATCGGTTAAACTGTCATCAGAGGTTTATATATGTGAGGCAGTCCACTGAATGTAGGTGCTTGTTGGATGGACTACTTTCGAGAAAATAGCCAAAAAAGTAAAAATGGTCATTTTTTTATCGAAATTCGGATTTTTACAGAAACTATTAAAACAAGTATTCAATTATCACTTGCTCAAGTGAAATCTACTTAAAATCTCACGAAAAATGTATTTTTTCCCCCCATTTTTCTGACGAGTAGCCTCATAAAACTAGATAAAAACAGTAGCAAAACTTACCGTTTTTTGTTGCAATTATTCACCGAGTTTGGTACAAGACACACTATAATCCATACACCAGAAGAACGATTATGTAGTCGTCTCTCCATATTGGATACTGTTTTGATATTAAAATCCCATTTCAGTGAATAAAATAAAGGTTATGAAGATGATATGCACGTAAACAATGCAGGCTTGTTGCTCAGGAAGATTAGAAAAGAGCACACAGTCACAGAGTCACAAGGTCAGCTCGGGCTTGCACATACGCAATGCACGTCACACGTTAACTTCCGGGTTACTTCGGGACTCTAGTCATGTGTTTTCCTGAATGCAGAACTTGTCTCCGGCTTTCTCTTCTCATCATTAAGTTTATTTATAAGATTGTGAATACACGTCATTTCCGAAAAAGGAGAGTGAAATGTCGACTGTGATGTCTAGCAGCATTAGTATCGCTCGGTGCTAAATTCGACGCGAGAATTGAGCTTTGACGATGCCGGAATGCTTATCGTTCTTGAAGATTATTTAGCCAGTGAGCATTTTTCTCTGCATGCAAAATTTGATTATGGAATTTTTTTGATTATTTTATTTGTGAGTAATCTTGTCTAGACTGGACATGCTGGATCATGGGTTGTTTAGTTTTGTACGGAAATTGGTCAAGACCGAAAAAATACTTAAATGTTTCATTCCTTTTACAGATGAACAACCTGATGATGATGATGATGATGATGATGATGATGATGCTGATGCCAGCTATGTTGAAGATTTTGATATTGATGAAGAAGAGATAGCTCTTAAAGTGTGCATGAGTCAGCTGGTTGTGTTTCTGGTGATGTGATTCCTTCTGCTAAGTGGGATAATGATGATGATGAAGTTCATCGTTGTGTTGATGAAGCTACCATCTTGGTGGAAGAATCATTTGATTTTGTCAAGATGGAACGCTGTAAAAACCACTGTCATTGTCAGCTCTATCTCAATCCAGACACAAATGAAAAAGAAAGATGCATTGACCAGTTCACTGAAAATGAGCAATATGAAATCAGGCAAGTATTTTGAAATCGTTATGTTTAATAGTGAATCTACAGTTCATACAGAGATCTTGTAGCAGGTACCTGCATGGTCTCAGAAATGACACATTATTCAGGTTCATAGAAAAAGTAAAATTTTATAATGAGTCCTTAATGTAAATTTATCATTGATTTTTAAATAAATATATTTTTAGATATCATGTCTATTTAAACTAAAAGCCAGAGTTCAAGAGTTCAGTTGATAAACAAAAATTTTGCTAATGCTGCTTCTGAAAATTTAGCATCAAGCATCAGTGGTTTTTGATTATTATTGTCTAATAGTAGCCTACATTCTGTATTACAGGATGACCATACAAGAGCTGACACCTTATGAGAGAGACGTAATTCTCCTGGGAATGATCAGCGTGTGCTTGAATGATTCTAAACAAACCATGCGCAGCAAAAAGGCCGAACAATCTGATCGCGTCCACACATGCATACAC
The DNA here is from genome assembly GCA_024760905.1 of Plotosus lineatus. NCBI lineage: Eukaryota > Metazoa > Chordata > Actinopteri > Siluriformes > Plotosidae > Plotosus > Plotosus lineatus. The sequence continues at coordinate 8,273,817 of CM045734.1, read as the reverse complement.
TGGTTTTACTGTGGGCACAAACGCATATGCTGTGACACATTCATCTTCTTGATGGAGACCTGCAAAGCCAAAATAACAAAATTGAAGGAGCAGTATCATAAGCATGGATTTGTACCGATGAGAAAAAAAAAAAAAAAACTGGTTATTTCGACAATCCTATTCTGTATCAACCCTGATGATGACATGGCATTTCTATCCATTAACTGTTTCCCATTTCTTTCAGGTGGACTGCAGAACAATACCAAGAAAGCCTTGACTCTGGAGGAGCTACAAAACTTTGTTCGATTTGTCCTCAACTTTCATGAGGAGCATGGCATTGTGTAGCGTGGCAGGATACCAGGTTTCACTCGAACAGATATCAAAGTTTTACCCAGTGAGTTCTTTAAGGCCAGGATGTGGAGACTCTAACGTGATTCAGCCCTTAAAGCAGATGAGCGTGCCATGGGACTATCCACATTCCGGAAAATAAACTTCCATATGTTGTTATAGCAAGGCCTGCAAGTGACCTTTGTTGGACATGCCAGAAAAGCAATAACCTGATTGTAAAAAATGTAAGTTTAGCATTGTTTATTGATTATGAATCTCTTGAAATCAAGTAAGTCACAATCTGAATGGCCTAGAATGTGTCTATCTCAAGGCACGCCCTGATCAGTTCAAGTAACATGACATGTGTCATTTGTAACTAATGAAATTAATTTAAAAATAATTTGAGAAAAAAAAAAAAGGACTTACACTTGTGGTATAATCGAAACAGAAAATGTATCCAGTGCTACAAAGCTACAAATAGTAGAAAAGGAATTGATGTTTGTGTTTATAAATTTTTCAGGTGAATGTTCCCAGAAGAAGAAAATAGCACTGTTTTGAAGAAGCAGGAAGATCATCTTTTCATTGCCACTACAGAACGGTACTTTTAACGCCAGATGTGTGCAGAGTCTAAGACGGTTGCTTCTGCATTGAACATTACAAAGCTAACTAAGACTGCCATGTTCCAGAGAAACTGCTTTCCATTATTCCTTCGATTTTGCTCAACAAGTTCATTTTTTTTGTAACCCAATGCAGCCTGGTCCTAATTATTTTAAGACACCCAGTAAATTTGCCATCTTTGGGGTCAATGCTGCAGGCCTCCCCTCCCAAGTGAATTACTTGATAGATGAGGGCAGTTCATTTGGAAAAGGGTCAAATGTTGTGGTCAGTCTTGTATATTATTTCCGTGAGACATATGGGATTGGGGAGACATACTTACAGCTCAATGCTGATAACTGTTCTGGCCAAAATAAGAACAATACCATGATCTTTGCTGGCGTACGTTAGTGGGATTACACCAGAAGACATCGATCTACTTCCTTTTGGCTGTACACACCAAATTTGCTCCAGATTGGTGCTTTGGTTTGCCGAAGACGACATTCCGGAAGACATGTGTATCATCACTGGCTGAAATAGGTAATGTTGTTGAAAGGTCTACAGAAAAGGGTATCAACCTGTACCACGTTACCGGTGATGAGCAGGGTACAGTCTTTGACTGGATATATCTTACAAGGGTACATATCTTACGACTGGGTAACTTTCCTTTCTGCGTTTTTCTGCAAGTTTCCTGGACTGAAGAGTGTCCATCACTTTCGCTTTGAGCAAGACAAGCCAGGTACACTGAAATACAAGGAGTTTACCAACAGTGATGAAAAGACTTTTAATATCCTGAAAAATCTTCCACACCAGGATGCCAGGCCGAAAGTAATAGACCCAAAGGAACTTGATCCAGCTCGAAAAGCTTACTTGTATAAAGAGATCCGAGAGTTTTATAAACCAGAGCTGAAGATATTGTGTGCCCCAAGCCTCCTGGAATGAATGAAGAGCCATTCAATGAAAATGATGGGGGCATGGATACTGATGTGTCTGAAAATGGTCGAAAGTGGAAAAAGATAAGTGGTGGTTGTGTCCAAAAACAGCGATAATCTGCCAACATCTTTTAAAATAAGAGTGACTAGTTTTCTTAATTTCAGTGTGAGTGTTTGAACCCGGCAGTGTTTTTTTTTTTTTTTTTCAATCAGTATCATTTGAAGGCATTTGAACCTTTGATATAACGGTCGAAAAGATACATACTGATCAGAACATCAGTCGTCTGGTAGGCAGATGAACCAAATCTCTCATACATTCCGACACTACAGCTCCAGGATTCTGCTTCGTCTTTACTGGAACATTTTAGAATTTTACAAAAGAAGATCATGCAAACCTGCCCACAGGATCCAATCCTTTCCACTTTGCTACAGGCCATCTCTCAGGGCTTTCCTCGCTTTACCACCACAACCACCTTTAGCCCAATGGTGACAGTGGACAGGTTCCGGTGCCTAGGTGTTGAAATCAAACAGTATCTGATATAGTCCTGTTAAGTCAACACCCTGGTAAAGAAGGCAGGGCAGTGTCTTTCTCATCTTAGATACCTGAAAAATCTTAAACTGCCTTCAAAGATTCATTCATTCATTCATTTTCTGGAACTACTTAAGTCTAGCAAGGGTTGCGGGGAGCATGGGGAGGGCAGTGTACACCCTGGACAGCTCAGGGCAGAAGCACGCTGACAGCTTTGCAGCTTACTCTTATTGAAAGTCAGCAATGGTTCTTTTACATGAACCTCACACCATAGACAGTGAGGGACATGGCAGGCCTTTGATAACCCAGTTTGCTGCACGGGGGGCTCAAAGATACAAAAAACATTCTACACTTGCACCACTGAGAACATCCTGACAGGAAGCATCACAGCCTGGACACTATATAGACAACAGGGGTGATGGACCAAGGCCAGGTAGAGAATGAAGGACCTCAGCCATCCCTACAGTGGTATCTTCTCTCTCTTCAGGAAAATGTTTCTGTTCCTTGAAGGCAAACAGAACGACTGACGAGGAGCTTCTTCCCACAGACCATCTGAGCCCTCAACCAGAACTCTTAGTTCCCGGGACTTTCTCGACCCACTCCACACATGAACGTTACATTCCATTTCAGCTGATGGTTGCACACACAGATTGCCCCACTGTATAGTCTGCACTACTCTGCACACTAACCACATTCATTGATGATCTTTGTGTGCAGACTGCACACTTTACATCATCATCATCATCATCTTCCGCTTAGTCCAGGGTCGGGTCATGGGGGCAGCAACCTAAGCAAAGAGGTCCAGACGTCTCTGTCCCGAGCCACTTCCTCCAACCCTCCCGGGGACACCGAGGTGGTCCCAGACAAGCCAAGAGACATAGTCGCTCCGGGGTGTTCTAGGTCGACCCGGGGTCTCTTCCCGGTTGCACATGCACGAAACACCACACCAGGGAGGCGTCCGGGGGCATTCTGACCAGATGCCCGTGCCACCTCAACTGGCCCCTCTCAATGCGGAGTAGCAGCGGATCTACTCCGAGCTCTATCCGGATGGCGGAGCTTCTCACCTTATCTCTAAGGGAGAACCCCGCCACCCAGCGAAGGAAGCTCATTTCAGCCGCTTGTATCCGTGATCTTGTTCTTTTGGTCATTACTCAAAGCTCGTGACCATAGGTGAGGGTTGGAACGTAGATCGACTGGTAAATTGAGAGCTTCGCCTTCCGGCTCAGCTCCTTCTTCAACACGACGGACCGGTACAGGCACCGCTTAACAGCAGAGGCTGCAGCGATCCGTCTGTCAATCTCTCGCTCCATCCTTCTCTCACTCGTAAACAAGACCCCAAGATACTTAAACTCCTCCACTTGGGGCAGGACCTCATTCCCCACCCGGAGGGTGCATTCCACCATTGTCCGACTGAGAACCATGGCCTCGGACTTGGAGGTACTGATCTTCATCCCGGCTGCTTCGCACTCAGCTGCGAATCACTCCAATGAAAGCTGGAGGTCCCGACTTGATGAAGCCAAAAGGACAACATCATCCATAAAAGCAGAGACGAGACCCGATGGCCACCAAACCAGAACCCCTCATCGCCTCGACTGCGCCTAGAAATTCTTTCCATAAAAATTATGAACAGAATCGGTGACAAAGGACAGCCTTGGCGGACTCCAATTCCCACCGGAAACAAATTCGACCTGCTGTTACCAAGACGGACCAAACTCTGGCTCCGGTGATACAGTGACCGAATAGCTCTTAGTAACGGGTCCGGAAAGCCATACTCTCGGGGCATGCCCCACAAGATCATTCAAGGGACACGGTCGAAAGCCTTCTCCAAGTCCACAAAGCACATATAGACAGATTGGGCCAACTCCCATGCCCCCTCCAGAATCCTGTGGAGCATATAGAGTTGGTCAAGAGTGTTACGGCCAGGACGAAAACCACATTGCTTCTCCTGAATCCGAGGTTCAACTATCAGTCGGATCCTCCTCTCTAGTACCCCTGCATAGACTTTTCCAGGTAGGCTGAGGAGTGTAATTCGCCGATAATTAGAACACACCCTCTGGTCCCCCTTCTTAAAAATTGGGACCACCACCCCAGTTTGGCAATCCTACAGTCCCTGATGACCATGCGATGTTGCAGAGACATGTCAACCAAGACAGTCCTACAACATCCAGAGCCCTGAGATATTCCGGGCAGATCTCGTTCAACCCCGGAGCTCAACCAACGAGGAGCTTTTGGACAACCTCAGTGACCTCCACTCCAGTGATGGGCACCCCCACCCGAACCCCCAGGGTCTTCCTCTTCCACGGAGGGTGTGTTGGTGGGATTGAGGAGGTCCTCAAAGTATTCCCTCCACCTCTCGATGACATCCCCAGTCAAGGTAAGCAGCTCCCCACCTCCACTGTAAACAGTGTTTGTGAGGAACTGCTTCCCCCGCCTCAGGCGTCAGATGGTGGTCCAGAAACTTTTTGAGGCCAACCGATAATCACTCTCTAGGCCCTCACCGAACTCCTCCCACACCCGAGGTTTTGCATCTGCGACAGCCTCGGCTGCAGCACGTTTGGCCTGCCGGTACCCGTCTGCTGCCTCGGGAGTCCCACAGGCGAATAAAACCCAACAGGCCTCCTTCTTCAGCTGGATGGCCCCCTTCACCACAGGTGTCCACCACCGGGTTCGGGGATTACTGCCACGACAAGCACCGACGACCTTATGGCCACAGCTATGGGCTGCCGCCTCAGCAATGGAGGCACGAAACATGGCCCATTCGGATTCCATGTCCCCCGCCTCCTCCAGGATGTGGTTGTCGCTCAGCCGGAGGTGGGAGTTAAAGGCCTCTCGGACTCCGCCAAACGTTCCCAGCAGACTCTGATTACACGCTTGGGCCTACCAGGTCTGGAAAGCAACCTCCCCCACCATCGAAGCCAACTCACCACCAGGTAGTGAGCGGTATACAGCTCAGCTCCTCTCTTCACCCGAAAGTGTCCAGAACATATGGTTGCAAGTCCGATGACACGACTACAAAGTCAATCATCGAATTGCGACCTAGGGTGTCCTGGTGCCAAGTGCACTTATGGGCACACTTATGTTCGAACATCGTGTTCGTGATAGACAAACTGTGACGAGCACAGAAGTCCAACAACGAAACACCATTCGTATTCAGACTGGAGAGGCCGTACCTACCGATCACACCCTTCCAGGTCGCACTATCGTTGTCCACATGGGCGTTGACAATGAGCGAGTCTCCCGAGGGAGCGTTCTCCAACACCCCCCCCACCCCCCAAAGACTCCAAAAAGGGTGGGTACTCTGAACTGTCATTTGGTGCATAAGTACAAATAACAGTCAGGACCCGTCCCCCCGCACGAAGACGGAGGGAAGCTACCCTTTCGTCAACCGGGGAGAACCCCAACATTTGGGCACCGAGACGGGGGGGGGCAACAAGAATACCCACACCGGCTCGCTGCCTCTCCCCATGAGCAACTCCAGAATAGAAGAAGGTCCAGCCTCTCTCGAGATGGATGGTTCCAGAGCCCAAGCTATGCGTTGAGGTGAGCCCGACTATATCTAGTCGGTATCTCTCCACCTCACGCACCAAATCAGGCTCCTTTCCCGCCAGAGAGGTAACATTCCATGTTCCGAGGGCCGACTTGCTGAAGAACTCAATAAACTGAAAGCAGTTGGAGATGAAGAAACACTTCAAGTACTACTTTAAGTAGCCGAGGATTGGTCCGACAGAACCCATGCCTTTGGCTGCCACCCAACTCACATTGCACCCGACCCCTAAAACTCCTCCCACAGGTGGTGGGTCCATGGGAGGGCGGACCCATGTCTCCTTTTCGGGCTAGGCCCGGCCAGGCTTCATGGGCATAAGCCCGACCACCAGGCGCTCGCCTTCGAGCCCCTCCCCCGGGCCTGGCTCCAGGAGGGAACCCCGGTGACCCGCATCCGGGCAAGGGAGACTGCTTAAATTGTTTCCTCTGAGATGGCATAGGGGTCTTCTGAATCGCACTTTGTCTGGACCTTCACCCAGGACCTGTTTGCCTTGGGTGACCCTACCAGGGGCATTATGCCCCCGACAACATAGCTCTTAGGATCATTCGGTCACGCAAACCCCTCCACCACAATAAGGTGGCGATTCAGGTAGGGGTGCACACTTTACATACTGTTTTATTTATTGTCATTACATTTATATCGAACTTTGATAAATTATCTCGTACACAATAGGCTTTACATAACTGCTGGTGTTTTTCATAATTTATCATGTCTATAAATCCTAGTTTTATTCCCCCCACACACACACACATTTTACCCATATCCCAAAACTTTTTGTTGTTCTTTTTCAATATTGTTTAAATATAAGACAGTGGCAATAAGCATTTCATTCCACCGTGCTGTGTATGGTTTTGTATGTGACAAATAAAATTTTAAATTTGACTGTATGGCACAACCTCAACTCGTATGCATAAGAAAAATAGTCCAGCAGGCAACAGTGCAGATTACAAATCCATCAAACAAAGAAGAAGCCACAAGTTTATATTATCATGTACTGTACCAGCTGTATAAAGATGAAATGCACTTGAGCTGACTGAATTGATGACAACAATAAGTTATTACAGAAGTGATCACCTCATGGGCAGCATGGTAGTGTAGTGGTTGGCACGTCCGCCTCTCAGTGTAAAGGTCCTCAAGTCCGCGGTTTGGGAATTTCAGGATGTCGTTTACATGTTCTCTCAGTGTTCGAATAGGTTTTCCCCGGTGCTCCAGTTTCCTCAAAGTCTGAAGACATATTCGGCTAATTGACTGTTTCAAATTGCCCCGCGGTGTGAGTGGGAATGGTTTTGTGTGTGTGTGTCTTGGCCCTAAGATATGACCTTAGTAAAATAAAACAGTTTGATAAATGAGTGCGAGAAATCACCACAACCCCCCACAAACCCCCCAGACACACAGAACCTGAACACGGTACTTTATTTCTGGTTTTACTCAGCTCTAAAGGGGAAGAACGGGTTTGAAAACAATTGATGAAACATTTCTCCTGAAAGAGGAAGGAATGAGGACAGGAGATAAAATATTCCATACAGTTTCACATTCAGTAAAATTTGAAATAATATAAACCATCATTGTTTTAGTTTTATTTGTATCACACTCAACTCAGTAAAAACCAAAAGTACAAACTTCTAACAGTCTAAACAAGAACAACAAAAAACTCCACCGACCATCAAAGAAAAACCCAGCAAAACTAAACAACTGCAAAAATAAATATTTTTATACAATTTAGTTTACTGAAAGTAAACATGATTTTTATGATTTGCAACATAAAAGAAAAATGTTAATGTGGTTCACATACCGTACACACCTTATTATTTTTATTTGAATATCACACGATCACGAATCATCACAGTAATATCACAGTATCACAGTATAAAACCCTGAGATTTTCAAGAAACAGATGAATAAATTAAAAGTATATCTGACAAGAGAAATAAATGCTCATTATATTGATAAAAATAAAACTTCTGATATGAAATGCACTAATAGCACCAAAGTCACATGATCATCAATTCCTGTCTCACCTTGATTTTTAACTCATGAGCTGCTCAGATGTTCTGATGGATAATTTGAGTCTCATTCATAGTCCCCACAATCCATTTTCCTGCTCAGGATTTAAAAGTCCAGTCACATTCACTTCTTAATGATCTGTGTAAAAATAAATATATTATAATCAATCAAAAGTAACACTTATATAATAACGGCAGTAATTTTCACTACTGAAGGATCAATATTTTATTTTACACTTGAGCTACAAGTGTAATTAAAGCTGAGCATAAAGTTTCTAATTATCACAAATCCAAACATTATTTAGAAAATATGAAGAATATTTTATGAGACAGAATCCAGGAAGTGATTTATAAATTTAAATACATCAATCAAATCATGTGACTCTGGATTTAAAAGCGTCTGACAGTCAAATTTACAGCGACCTCGTGTATCCTTCCTCATTATAATAGAGGAAGTTCAGTCTCAGGGAGAAGAAGAAAAACACGTCTGTAGGGAACTGAAGTGGTTTCAGTGTCAGTTTGATGGTTTTGCTTTCTGCACACACAGCTTTTACCCTTCAGTGTGGAAGGAGAATGAAATTCACCATTTAAAGTGTTTGGAAGGAGCAGGGAGACTCCATGGCTTTCTATGGATTGTATTACACACCAGAAGAAACTGCGGGTGGAACGTCTCAAGAATTTCTCCCGAGCACCCAGTGTTCACCTCTGCAACCATCTATTCTGCCTGAAAGTCCGTCCAGAGACCTTTCATACAAACCAAACCTCAACATTTTGTAACAACCCCTTGGGTAACGCGAACTATCCATATGAATAAGTCTACACCAGTAACTAATACAACGACTGTAATATCTAACACACAACTTCTCCCCGAATCACCAAGGATAATGTTACTACACGTATGTTTAGAAACACCAAGACACCTTTTGAAGAAATCAGATTGGTCTTTTTCAATTGGTTCTCTGAAACTACAACCCCAAATTTCTGCACCATACAATAATATTGGAGAAATCTTATAATCAAAACTTTTAGCAATAGTTTGAAATGGCATTGAATGAGAAGAATTTATTAATCTATATACTGGAACAACTGCCTTTCTTGCCTGGATAGAAATAGTATCACACGCTCTTGACCAAATTAATCTTGAAGAGAATGTAAGTCCTAAATACTTATAACATGAAACACACTGGAGTTCTCTACCAGCATAAGACCAACACTCTTTCCGTTTTAACGGACCCCCATTTCTGAAAATGACAACATTAGACTTATCAAGATTTACATCAAAACCCAATTTAATGTAGACCTTGTCAAGAAAGTCTATTTTTTTTTGTAAGCCTATCACTGTGTCATCAACCAAAACAAGGTCATCTGCAAATAAAAGTAATAGTATTTCCTTAATATTCTCTTGAACAAATATTCCTCTAAGGTCACTTTGATTAAATTCATCCACAATTTCATGAATAAAATGATGAAGAGAATTGGGCTTAACATACAGCCCTGACGAACACCGGCATAAGTGGTGAAGTGGCTCGAGAACCCTTCTCTTACCATGACACATGCCTTAACTTTTGCATACATATCACAAAGAACATTAAATATTTTTCACTATGCTCGTTTACGACCGATCAACCCAACTACAGCTATAAGCTCGGAGTGTCTTTGGGCGTGTATGACTAAGCACGCTCAACTGGGCTTCTTGTTAGCCGGGGTGTGGTGAGCACTGAGCTAATATGCTATAGTATCTCAATGCTCGCCGCACCCCAGCTAACAAGAAGCCCAGGCAGTGTTCTCAAATTAAAACAAACAAAAACAATTTGACTCTGAGAACTCCACGACGTCACCTTCTTGGCAGCGCCATCTTGGAGACGTCACTCCAAGACGTCACTCCAAGTTCAATGTAGAAGCACATGAAGCGTAATAAAGTTGATCCTTTTGGTATCATTTGTTGAACATGCTACAGAACATAAAATCTCACTCACAAACATTAACTTAAGTACTGTACTGGAATAATAATCGAAAAAGACTTTAGAACGAGTGCTTTACAACAGTATATGTTGTTTAATGTTTATATTTTATCATCAATAAATATAACAGTAAAATGTGAAAAGTTTTTCTTAATGATTACTATATTTTACGACATTAATACTGTATTAATGAGTAAGACTGTCTATAGAATGTGTTTAAGAAGCATATTTTAGCGCATACAATACATTAGTGTAATAGTATTTTACTTCCAATTGCTCATTCGCGCATGTGGCGTGATACATGGGGTTTTACTTCCGGGTACAGAATTCATGGATTATCTCGATTCGCGGGAGGGCCCGGACCTGAACCCCCACGAATGTCTAGGGCTTACTGTACTTCACACTGTATTTACAGCAGCGTATCATATAATTCAGGTGGAGCCTCCGAATAAACAAAAGGAAAAAAGGGATGGAAGTGAAGATACTTTCCACATTTGTGCTGATGGAAACCCTACAGTGTGACTTTAATTGTACACTGGTGCTGAGCGAATGCAGAATGAAGGGGAGGGTTCAGTGACAGTAATCGGATAAAGTACAGGAGACTGAACACTGAGACCGAGCGACTCCAACATCAATTCTACACCAAATACATCTGAACACACTTCACAATCTGCCTCGAATCATTCGTACCAGAAATCCTGCACAGGAAACCAGTCCTGATCAATCAGAGTTACTGCCTGGTTGTTGATTGAGTAGCTCGAGTTCAGTGCCTGGAACAGGTGAAGGATCTGAAACACAGATTTTTCAGAATCAGAAAGTTATTAAAGAAACTGAGGTTTATATGTAATTATCATAAAAATAAAGTTTAACTGAATATAAATTCCGAGTTGAGATCACTGTTTATACTGATTGCACTGGAAACATTTTCAATTTAATATCAATATTAAAATATGCACATTTTATCCACATTACAGGAAATTACTTCATATTTATTTATTCACTGCTGTTTTTTCCTCACCAGCGTTCATCCAACTCTTAATCTTCTTCTTCTTCATCAGGATCACACCAACTACAACAATCCCTCCAACAATCCCTCCAACAATGCCAGCAATCCATTCTCCACTTAACCCTCGACCTGATCCTCCATCTGATCTGCCCCCGGATGTTCCATCTGATTCTCCACCTGTGAAGTGAGTACAGAGTGTTGATGTTCTGCAGTAATGAATCACTTTCACTCTGTAAATTTGGAGTTTTAGAGGAAAGTGTTTCTCCGACCTCTCAGGATTCGGCGCTCGCTCACAGGCAACACTAACTCCTCCCCCAAGCTGCTGTGCTGAATCACGCAGGTGTAGTTGTGTTTCTGAAGATCCTCAGCCCATAGCAAGAAGTGCTCCAGAATCTCCTGATAGCTAACTGTATTGACCCTGCCCTTGAAAAAACACAGTGGACCAACACAAGCAGCTGACATGGCACCCCAGACCATCACAGACTGTGGGTACTTGACACTGGACTTCAGGCATTTTGGCATTTCCTTCTCCCCAGTCTTCCTCCAGACTCTGGCACCTTGATTTCCGAATGACATGCAAAATTTGCTTTCATCCGAAAAAAGTACTTTGGACCACTGAGCAACAGTCCAGTGCTGCTTCTCTGTAGCCCAGGTCAGGTGCTTCTGCCGCTGTTTCTGGTTCAAAAGTGGCTTGACCTGGAGAATGCAGCACCTGTAGCCCATTTCCTGCATACGCCTGTGCACGGTGGCTCTGGATGTTTCTACTCCAGACTCAGTCCACTGCTTCCACAGGTCCCCCAAGGTCTGGAATCGGCCCTTCTTTCAGTTTTTCCTTCCCACAGACGTCCCACTGAGGTGCCTTGATACAGCACTCTGGGAACAGCCTATTCACTCAGAGATTTCTTTCTGTGTCTTACCCTCTTACTTGAGGGTGTCAATGATGGCCTTCTGGACAGCAGTCAGGTCGGCAGTCTTACCCATGATTGCGGTTTTGAATAATGAACCAGGCTGGGAGTTTTTAAAAGCTTCAGGAATCTTTTGCAGGTGTTTAGAGTTAATTGGTTGATTCAGATGATTAGGTTAATCGCTAATTTAGAGTACTTTTTCATGATATGCTAATTTTTTGATATAGGAATTTTGGGTTTTCATGAGCTGTATGCCAAAATAATCGGTAGTAAAACAATAAAAGACCTGAAATGTTTCAGTTGGTGTCCAGTGAATCTAAAATATATGAAAGTTTAATTTTTTTCAGTACATTACAGAAAATAATGAACTTTATCACAATATGCTAATTTTTTGAGAAGGACCTGTAAACCTTCCTGCTGTAGATCTAGACTGTGGCAGTAGTTGTAGTAATTGTAGTAACTACAAGGAGAAATTGCAGCAGTAATATTAAACTATATTAAATTATAAATCATATTCATATTAAAATATTTAGGAGTTATCAAAGGCTGGCTGTGACTCTCACTGTCTATGGTGAGAGATTCATGTAAAAGAACCATTGCTGACTTTCGACAAGAGGAGCTGAACAGCCGTCAGCGTGTTTCAGTCCTGCGATAGCCTGGAGAGCTGTCTGCTGTCATCCCGAGTTTGCTGAGTTGGGCGCCAGTACCCCTGTGACCCTAATTAGGATTAAGCGGTTCAGAAAAAGAATATTTACAGTGTATTTCAGAAATGAGCTGTTTAATATTTATAAAGCAAAGAATAGTACCATCTCATCACACCATCTCGGACGTGCTTTATTTCAACTTCAAGTAAAATAAAGACTTTTAAAAACTTTACCCACTGACACATTTTTTATATCAAGTATTTCAGAGCCTCCTTTAAACAAACGAGCAGTTTTTCAGGAAAGATTCTTTTTTTTTTTACCTCGGGTCATCTGTCAAAATGTCAAAATCATACAAAGTGGGTGTGGTCACCTGGCAGAATTTGACGAGGTGTACCAGCTATAAAATGGACTTGACTACCTGTCATAATTAATTTCTGTTTTTCCAATTTCCAAGCCAATACCCAGCTTGGCCCTGACTGAGCTCTCTATAAGACACACCTGTATACCTGTTCATTCAGACAGGAATCTAATCCGCCCTCCATGGCACAGCACAGCAGATCTTTCAGGTTCACATCAACCATCACAGAACAGGAATTTCAGGTTTTAGAGCAAAGCACAGAAACATGCTGACAGCTCGTATTGTTGTTTTGTAAGATTTTCTATTTCTCTCTCAGTCACTGAACAATATCTTCCACAAGCTCATTTAAAACCTGCTGATTTCCTGAAGACGAAACTGCCTCAGGAACATTAGTTTGGGTTTCACACTCACTGGAGGTGCATGTCTTTAGTGAACTTTGTCCCTCCCGCCTCAGGCCGTCACTTCAAGCCCACACATTCATTACTTGCATTATTTTTAATAAAATGTGTAATTATTTTGAAGAAATTGACTATTTAATAAATATCCATACTTTTAAATGTCCTGTCCACAGCGCTTTGAGGTCTGCGTGTGATGTAACAGGGTAACCGCCCAGCCTTGATATTCAATGGCCAGATAGTGTTTCCCCTGAAAAACACTTTCAGTTTCTGTTTCATTTCAGTTTCTATTTCATTTGAAGATCTTAAATTTATTAATCGTTCAAGTTCTGGTTCAGTGATCGTGCCTCAGAGGTGGATAGTGACATGTTAAACTAGTTTGACTTTGAGCGTAAATGGTCAAGAAATTAAACATTTATCAGAGACAATGAAGCCATGCTGCTCTGGTGGGCTTTGGAGAGGGAGGTGTGGCTCATCACTTTTGTCCCCCTTTTATTGCGTCATGTTAGGGACATCAGAAATAAATCTTACAGAAATACAAACGGAATATTTTGGGGTTCAATATTAACATTGACAGGTTACATCAAAATATCACAGGAGGGTGTTAGTTTATTCAGGTTTTTGTCCTGACCCAGATGAAAAAGAACCACATGATGGATGGATTGGAGGTGAAACGAGCCCAGGTTCCAGGTCAGAAGTTGAATCATAGAACAGGCGGATTAACAGTGGATGGACAGAGCAGTGTTTTCATCTGTCTGTTTGAATCACATGTTTCTGCAGCACACTAACAATATAAATTATGCATTCAGAAGGAATTTTTCAGAAAACCCACACTTACCCAAACATGATCCTCCCCGGGCTCTGATTCTCAAGCAGGTTGTTTTGGTGCTGGTCGTTCTCGCACATGAACTTCATTAAAACTCATAATCCTGTCTCACTCCTCACACCTGCACCACTGTCTGCGTGTTGCTCTGAGAACATTTACATTTACTGCTCTGAAATCAAAATAAAGCATTTCTCTCATCAGATGTGGACTTTTGGAGACAAAATCAGTGAAGTCACAGTTTTGATCATTAAATCAGTGATTGATTGATTTATGAAGAGGTTTGGTATTGCAGTATTATATCTGTGTGATGATATTCACATGATCTTTTTCTTATAATATTTAAAACGGAACCTTTCTGTCTTATTCACGCATTCTTTCCTTTCTCTTCTTTCTCTTCTTATTATAATTTAAAGCCTTGTTTTCTTTTCTGATATTCTGGAATTCTCTTCTTCTTATGATTGAATATTTTGAATAATGATAATAATAGTATTGCTATTCACTCATATGTTGTAATAATTGTATTTAGTACCATAAGACACTTGTGTTGTTTTTGTTGGTACAGGCGTGTTGAGTAGTTGTTGTCTTCTTCACTTCTCCCTTAACATCCGGGGATGTCGTTGGGGAACCTTCATGGCAAGACTTGGGCTGATTTGGCCTGGCGGCACCCATCCCTCTCCGGGTTGTTAACTAATCTACAGGCAATTTAGAATGGCCAATTAACCCACTGTGCATGTCTTTGGATTGTGGGAGGAAACCCGAGCACCCAGAAGAAACCACACAAGCATGGGGAGAACATGCAAACTCCACACAGAAACGCCCAGGCTGGGAATCGAACCCAGGCCTTCTTGCTGTGAAGCAGATGTGCTAACCACTACTCCACCATGCTGCCCTGGCTGTTGTCTGTTAGTTATACATTTTAAATGTGTGTGGTGTGGGTCAGGTGGACTGATTACTCATCACGGTGTATATAATCATTGGAATGTAGAAATGCTTTGGGAATATGTAGTGATATAATACAGGGTATATAAAACATTGAATCCTGGGCAAGTTTCAGGAAAAACCAGAAATTCCACTGCGACTCGGCTCCAAAGATTCACCAAAAGAACCGATTCAAAGAATCGACTCGTGATCCGGAATGAATCCTCGTTCCAAAAGTGAAAGAGTTTCTGTCTCAGTCTCGATTCCATTTCGGGTCGCGGGGTGGAAAAGTTCCTGAGAAACTTGAAGGCAGAAAAGTGGAGCTGGATGTGAAAGAAAGAGAAGAGAAGAGAAGAGTGAAGGTGAGTGATGTGTTTATTATAAATAAGTTTAGAGGAGGACGAGGTGGATATAGAGGAAATAAAGCTGGTGGAAAATGAGCTGGAGGAAACCTGTGGTGTGTGAGATGCAGGGAGAACCTCACCTGGAAAACAGCTGTTATCACCGATGGACTTCTACAGGACTTTTACCTCCTTTCTTCATTTTCTCATCAATTAAATCTTCTAATATTTGTGGAGTGGAGTTTCTGAGTGTGGAACAAACAGGAAGCGTTTATAAAGCTCTATTTGTTGAGATTTCTCTCAGTTGTGTTCTGAAAGCAGAAGGTAAGGTGTGTGGGCTGGAAACAGGTTCTGTTGGACTGAGGAGTGAAATCAGATTCAGCACAAAACTCAACACCCATCTGGAGACTTCTAAAAATACCACAAATTCACCCTGTAGAGAAATAAATTTGTGTTAAATGTGAGTTTGTGTTAAAAGGGAATTCAGACATGTTTGGAAAGAAGAACTCGGTAGAACCTTGGAGTCGGTTCTGGTCCACAAGAACCCATTTAATCCCACTGCTCAAATTTTTCACCACTAATGTTCCTCATATACTTTAGTCAGTATTAAAACTAAACCCTGACATGATTGGGTAGTTTGGTCATGTGATCGTACACATTAATTTTCTGGTTAACCGGGGATTTAGCTCAGTTGGTAGAGCGTCCGCTTTATCCTCCGGTAGGTCGGAGTTCGAATCCGGCCGCGTCATACCATAAGACGTTAAAATTTGGCAGTTGTTGCTTCCTGCTTGGCGCTCAGCATCAAAAAAGGATAGAACAACGCAATAACTGGCGCTGCACAGTGGCGACAGGTGCCTAGCACACAAAGCAAATTTCAATGTATGTAATGTACTTTGACAAAAAAGAGTTGTTTGTTGTTTGTTTGTTCTTCCACCTGAACACAATGATGATGATGTCAGAGCTCAGGAATGTCAGCTATGTTTTCTCTGTACATTTTTGAAGTGCTCATTATTATTTTGTTCACATCATCATGTAAGAGTTCTCTATCCATCCATATAGTAAAGATTATATTAATCCTTGTTTATTCTGTGGTCGGACTGCAGATATGAAGACGGTGAGAATTGTGATGGTGAGAATCAGTGATGTAATGCAGGGAGTTTTTGCCCCTAAACATTATTGTGTGTTATTGTTAATGCGAATCAAAATGATTCGCTGTGGCGACTCCTGAGTAAAAGGGAAAAAGCCGAAAGTAAGACAGACAATTGTTCGGTGTCTCTTCCAGACTGATCTGAACTCTGGGTTTGGATTTATTTGACTTGGTGATCCAGAGTCTGTAATTTCCACTACAGGTGAGAAGTTTTCGATCAGCCTGCTGTGTTTTAGTTGGATTAAAATATAATCAGTCGAAGTGGAGTGAACGAGCTGAAAAGAGTGAAAGGTACACGGTGTATCTGATCTACTTTAGAAGGAAAGAACAAGACGGTCGGCTTTAAATCATGGGGCGTGCAGCACCGTCTCCAGACTAAAATCCAGTCCAACCGGTTCCGGATGAAGTGAACAGCAGTGTGAAGGCAAAGCAATCGACAAGTGCAACATATTTAATGGAAGTTGTGCAGCAGTGATGGGAAGAAACTTCCAGAACAATGTTAGATTTCCATCATTGAAAGCTCATCACGAGTTTGTTCAGTTGGAACATCAACAGAATTTATGTTAATGATCCAACAATTTACATTCAACCGTGTTCAACATAAACTCTCTCTCTCTCTCTTTCTCTCTCTCTCTCTCTCTCTCTCTCTCTGTGTGATGTATGTAGTGGGTGTGTGTGGTATTTGTGTGTGATGCATGTAGTTTGTGTAAGTATGTAGTAGGTGTGTGAGGGTGTGTATGTGTGTGTAAATATGTAGTGTGTGTGTGAGGATGTTGTGTGTGTGTACGTGAGAGAGAGAAAGAGAGAGAGAGAGAGAGAGAGGGAGGATGTGAGATCTCAGTCTCTGTGTGTAGGACAATCCCTCAGTACTGTAAACACAGGACAGATCTTTTTGACTAAAACACTCACATTTTTCTTGAGGACATTGAGGTGAAAGTGATTTGGATGAAAGTTTCCATGTTTGTTTGTTTGTGTGTCTCTAGGAGTGAAATCCCTCCAGTAGAAGAAATCAGACTCTTCAGGACTCATCTGTGTGTTTGTGGAAACTTGACTAATATTCAAAGATGGAGCCTCCTGATCTGGATCCAGATAATGTTTCCCCACCTGCAGAACCACAGAAACCCGACACGCCCAGGTATTTTATTTATTATATATTTATATATAAATTAGTGCTGCTCCAGGTACCCGCAGTTAATAATCTGTCAGATTATCAGAATAAAGTTAATTTAAATTCTTCTTCCGGAAATATGAAACACAGTTCAACATTTTATGTCATTACATTATCTATTTTTGTAACAGTAAAAATCTCTCTCTCTCTCTCTCTCTCTCTCTCTCTTTCTCACACACACGCGCACACACACACACACACACACACGAGAAGCAGAGCTCACATTCATGACTGTGTGCAGTGATGTGTTTGAAGATCCTAAAGATAAAAAATAGTAAAGATTATATTAATCCTTGTTTATTCTGTGGTCGGACTGCAGATATGAAGACGGTGAGAATTGTGATGGTGAGAATCAGTGATGTAATGCAGGGAGTTTTTGCCCCTAAACATCATTGTGTGTTATTCTTCGGTGTCTCTTACAGACTGATCTGAACTCTGGGTTTGAAGTTATTTGACTTGGTGATCCAGAGTCTGTAATTTCCACTACAGGTGAGAAGTTTTCGATCAGCCTCCTGTGCTTTAGTTGGATTAAAATATAATCAGTCGAAGTGGAGTGAACGAGCTGAAAAGAGTGAAAGGTACGCGGTGTATCTGAACTACTTTAGAAGGAAAGAACAAGATGGTCGGCTTTAAATCATGGGGCGTGCAGCACCGTCTCCAGACTAAAACCCAGTCCAACCGGTTCCGGATGAAGTGAACAGCAGTGTGAAGGCAAAGCAACCGACAAGTGCAACATATTTAATGGAAGTTGTGCAGCAGTGATGGGAAGAAACTTCCAGAACAATGTTAGATTTCCATCATTGAAAGCTCATCACGAGTTGGTTCAGCTGGAACATCAACAGAACACCAACACTGTTAATGATCCAACAATTTACATTCAACCGTGTTCAACATAAACTCTCTCTCTCTCCCTCTCTCTCTCTCTCTCTCTCTGTGTGTGATGTATGTATGTGTATGTAGTGGGTGTGTGTGGTATTTGTGTGTGATGTGTGATGTATGTAGTTTGTGTAAGTATGTAGTAGGTGTGTGAGGGTGTGTATGTGTGTGTGTAAGTATGTAGTGTGTGTGTGTGTGTGTGAGAGGATGTTGTGTGTGTGTGTGTGTGTGCTGTGTGTGAATATGGTGTGTAGTGTCTGTCGTGTGTGTGTGTGTGTGTGTGAGAGAGAGAGAGAGATGATGTGAGATCTCAGTCTCTGTCTGTAGGACGATCCCTCAGTACTGTAAAGACAGGACAGATCTTTTTGACTAAAACAGTCACATTTTTCTTGAGGACATTGAAGTGAAAGTGATTTGGATGAAAGTTTCCATGTTTGTTTGTTTGTGTTTCTCTAGGAGTGAAATCCATTCCAGTAGAAGAAATCCGACTCTTCAGGACTCATCTGTGTGTTTGTGGAAACTTGACTAATATTCAAAGATGGAGCCTCCTGATCTGGAGACAGATAATGTTTCCCCACCTGCAGAACCACAGGAACCCGACATGCCCAGGTATTTTATTTATTATATATTTATATATATAAATTAGTGCTGCTCCAGTTACCCGCAATTAATAATCTGTCAGATTATCATAATAAAGTTAATTTAAATTCTTCTTACGGAAATATGAAACACAGATCAATATTTTATGTCATTACATTATCTATTTTTGTAACAGTAAATCTCTCTCTCTCTTTCTCTCTCTCTCACACACACACACACACACACACACACACGAGAAGCAGAGCTCACATTCATGACTGTGTGCAGTGATGTGTTTGAAGATCCTGAATGAGAAATCATTAGTCACTATTTTTGCAGTTTAATGCAGTGTATACAGTACCAGGTAACAAAACCCAGAATTCTGGTACTGACCCAATCCCAAAGTGGAATATTTATTGAATATATAATCAGTAAAGATTTTATTCTTATGCTTATATGAAATATGAAGCTTGTATTTCTGGCCAGATGTTTAGTAACATGTGTATTTGATGTAAGTCACACTCGGGGATGTGGACGGTGAAGTAAACACGATTTACTTTTATTTTATTTTCAGTACATATTGCAGTTACATTTAGTGGGGCAGTGGTGGTCTAGTGAATAGGGCGCAGGATCGCTGATCCGAAGGTTGGGGGTTTGAGTCCCCACAAGGTTGTCACTGTCCCCCCCAGTGCAGCTGACTGCGTTATCAAAGGCGGGCCATGTCTCTCACTGTCTATGGTGAGAGGTTCATGTAAAAGAACCATTGCTGACTTTTGTAAAGAGTAGACTGCTAAGCCGTCAGCGTGTTTCTGTCCCTTGCTAAAGGGTTGTGACAGGAAGGGCTTCTGATGTAAAAACCTATGTCAAATCAAAGGTGCGAATCAAAGGCGACTTCCGAGAAAAGGGAAAAAGCCGAAAAGAGAAGAACATTGCAGTTACATTTAATAAATATAAAGTTTATTAACTCAGGATGTGTGAAAAGAAATAAACAAAGATATTATTAATGAAAATCTAACAGTCATCACCTCATATAAAAGGATATAAAATCAGTTTACTGTCAATTAAATTAATTCCTTGTTATTTATAATAAGTTAATTTAAAAACAGTAAAGAGTGTTTATAATTAAAGTTATAAATCATTAAAGTTGTGTGTATAATGTGTAGTGAAGTTCAGAGAAGGAGATCAGAACCACCAGTACCCAGCCACATCTCCATGAAGAGTGAAAGCTCTATGGCTGCTCCTCTGAACTTTAGAGATGAAACCTCATCACTTCTACACAGGTAACATCTCCTCACTGTTAATATCAATGAGAAAGTCACAGTTAAAGCAAAAGTCACCCAGATAAACAAAATAAATAATAAAACACTGCAATTTCATCTTTATTGCTTTATTGAAGTCATTATTAAGATGTTCTGAGGTTCTTCAGTCATTATTCTGATCTCCTTCATACAAAACTTTATAATTAATTCAGTGATGGTCTTCATCATGTTTACATCGTTAAAACACCTATAATGCAGGAGTCCTTCAGGTAAATCTCAACGTTTGCTAAAAATACACGAAACAGTAACATCCATCATCCCTGAGCATCCTCGTCTCCGTCCCTCCAAAAATTATTCTTTTATCCGTCCTCTTCTTATTTACTCTGCTTCAGTTCCACAGTAAAGTTCCTCTTTCACGAGTGAATATCAATGTGTTTTATCTTCCATTATCACTTCATTTTGGATCAAAATAAACCAAACAAAAGGAAACCTCATGGGCTTAATGCAGTGCTTCTCAATTATTTTCTGTGGCTTTCCACGATGTTGCCCTCTCGGCAGCGCCATCTTGGAAATGTCACGTTCAATGTAAAAGGACATGAAGCGTAATAAACTTTATCCTTTTGGTATCGTTTGTTAAGCATGCTACAGAACATAAAATCTCACGCACAAACATTCTAAACATTAACTTAGATACTGTACTGGAATAATAATTGAAAAAGACAACAGTTCAGATGATTATTCCTCTTCAGGCACTTTAGAGGAAACTGTCATTTCTTCAGAAGAGACATCCAATATTTTCTATCGCTTAGCCAGAGAAGATGCACAGCTTTTGAGTGGCATCATAGAGCTTAACTGGTAGTGTAAAACACACTAAAAAAAGGCTCATTGACAACTGTGCGCAAATGAGGACAAAGGGGAGTTACATCATCTCAACTCAATCAGCAGGAAGGAGGACAGCCATTGGCTGAATTTGAATGACATGGCAGTTTTTTGGCAATCCGCAAAAATGCAAACGTGATTGTAAAACCGTGACTAGTCAAGGGCCTACTGTACACTATTCCAGAAAAGCATGTTTCCCATGGTTATACGCGCTCAGCCCGACAACAACACCACCCCCACCCCCACCCCCGGCATCATACCGCGCCCCACTATTTGAGAAGCACTGGCTTGTTGGCTTATTGGCTCATGGGCTTACTGTCTGTTAGATCTGTTTTACTTCTTGTTTTGGTTCTGTATCTGTTCACAATAACAATAACAGATGACATGTGTGAACAAATGATCTTTCACATGTGTAACAACTTGACAGCACAACACTGATTGGTAGAAACAGGAAAAGCCTGAGATCGAGTGTTAAACAGAAGAAAGGATACGATTTCAAGAGAAATCAAAAAGTAGCAACATTTCCCTCTGACACACACACACACACACACACACACACACACACACACAAATGCATTTGAATTTTTTGTTCACATCCTCCGTATCTGCTCTGACCTGATTCCAGCGAAGCAGTCATGATGGATGAGATGATAGTTCTGCATCTCACTTGCCTCAGGATGGCGTTGTTTATTAATATCATGGTGTCCGGTGCAGGGGTCACTGACCCTCACGTAAAGGACCATATAGAGGGCTTCATAAAGACATCAGGGACAATTCCACTCCATTTCCAAGAGATAACGGTGAATTTCATCTTTTATTTAATTTTCCTGATCAGTAAATGGGCCCCTGTCAAACATTCCACGAAGTCCCCGCCCAGAATTAAACCCCTCCTCCTCTTAAAGCAGCAGCTTTACCGCAGACTACATTTCTCTTTAATAAACTATAAATTTAACTTTTGTTATTACTGATGTCATCTCCTCTGTCTGGGATCTGTTTTTAAATATCACCAGGAAGTAAATTATTTCTTTATTCGTACATGACTTGTGCTGTTGAATTCCACCAGATCCATGAATTCCGCCTGTGTCTTTATAACCACATATGAGTGTATTAATGAAATCTGATCTGTTTCCTGCTCATATAGCTCTTTTCTCTCGAGCTCTTTTCTCATCACATGTAGATGTGACTATGCCACAGGGTGTGTGAGGTGAACGTGCAGTATAATAGTAGTTGTGTTGTGTGTAGTTTTGTGTGCCATCACCTGCTTAAAGGTTCCTGCCGGTGGCTGAGAGAGAGAGGTGAAAAGGAGAGCAAAGTGCATCACACTCTCCCTGCCAGTATATAGCCTGTCCACCACCAAGACTCTTGCAGTGCCTCCCCGTTGATGCGCATGGTAACTGGGCATCATACGACCCCAGGCTAAACTGTAAGAGATCTCGGAGCAGCAAGGACTCCAGAGGTGTAGTGTGCAGGCCCACCAGTGTGTGGACACACCCTGGCACTCACCAACCTTGCCCCAGTTATGGGTTAATTGCCAGGTAGATGGAGCTCATAGCCTTGGTTAGCAGTCCATCTAGGAGACGGAAAAAATCAGATTACAAACCCTAATAACGCTCTCTCTCTCGGAAAAAAGAAAATTATAATTATTATGTAATCAAGTGGTAGCTGAAGTACAAGATGCTGACAGCGGTATGACACCACTGGGCCAAAACCTTCAGGAAACCCAGTGGCCGACACGATCCATCGTTGACCCCAAGAACATCATGTGTATCAGTACATGGAACACTAGAACAATGTATGCAACAAAAACAACTGCCCAAGTAGTGAGAGAAATACAAAATTCCAAGATAGAAATGGAATCAGTGCGTGCAGGCAGAACAGCATTAACCACCGGAGAAATGATCCTCTATGCTGGGGAAGAAGAAGTGCACCACCATGGAGTAGCTAGCATAATAAACCTAAACGCTACGAGATCACTAACAGAGTGGACACCATTTAGTAGTCGTGAATAAGTGCCCGGTTCTACTCCAAGTAGAAAAGAGTCACGATAGTACAGGTATATCCCCCAACAAATGATGCAAATAAAGAAAGGAAAATGTCCTCAGAAAGCATGGCATGGGAACCAGAAGTGAGAATTGTGAACGATTGTGTGAATTCTGTGAATTTAATACACCAACACTGGCACACTGTTCCCACATAAAGATA
Organism: Plotosus lineatus; assembly: GCA_024760905.1. Classification (NCBI taxonomy): domain Eukaryota; kingdom Metazoa; phylum Chordata; class Actinopteri; order Siluriformes; family Plotosidae; genus Plotosus; species Plotosus lineatus. The sequence continues at coordinate 8,250,445 of CM045734.1, read as the reverse complement.
TTCATAAGGTTGCATGGATGGTTCTTGTAGGTGTGTGTGTACATATATGTATATATAATGTGTGTGTGTGTGTGTGTGTGTGTGTGTGTGTGTGTGTACCTGAGATAGGTGAGTGGATCTCTGTTTGTAAGCAGTGGTTCAGTTCTCCAAAGCATGCAGAGTATGTGTTACCCACCGTGTGCCCCAACTCTGGTTGGCATCTTTTCTCTTTCTCCTAATGCAGCATACACAGTCTTCAGCACGCTGCTGTTTACTGCACTGTTGTGATGTAAATAGTAAACATTGGACAAAAATGTTTTGAACTCTTTAATTCTCTGATATTTGAATAAACGCATCTTTGTATCCCAGCTCCGACCTGCGGGGCAAAACCATACACGGCCTGTAAAAGGGGTTGTTGCTCCTTTAATTTAGCGACCACACCCGATTTCTTCCTCATCATCACTGCCACGCCGTCACTTTCAAAGCCAACAAGCCGACCCAGCCAATCTTTTTTATCTTGGCCTGTCAGTGTGCAGATAGATTTTTGAATTGCTGACATTCGATGACCAGCTTCCCCCTTTCCCACTGCTTCTATTCTGGAAAATCTTACTTGCCCTTCCCCCTCCACGGCCCACCTGACATAAACGACCTCTTCTTCAGTAACTGATGAATCTGTGCTCCCATCGTACATGATGCGGATGTATTTTACATTTCATACAGATTCACCTATTTTAATCCGCTCACATTCGTCTCTATAATGTGAGGAAATCTCAGTGGATTTATGGTTCCTACAGGTCTCTCCTATGTCTGGAACCTTCATCTCAACGAACTCACACTGCCGTACAAAATCCGTGAAAGGCTGCGCATGCTTTTATTCACCATCACACGTTTTGAACACGATCATTAACCTATCAAATGTTACCTTATTCAACGTTTCGATCGTTTTCTCGGCTGAGCTGCCACTAACGGCAGCCGTACGAGGACAGTCTGAGCAACCATGGCCCAACAATGATCTTTACTCTCCTCGTATGCAACACTTTCATACTTGAAATTACAGCTTCCATCTACAAACGCAGATTTCTTGGTCACATGGCGGGTCTTGTAAAAAAAAAAATCAGAACAGGGTGAACAAAACACAAGTCGGGAGGCTGCATCATAGCGAAGCCAAAGCCGATCGTGCTCCCATATGGGCTTGTAAAGTCGCTGGTGTTTGTCCGCCTCGTATTCTTTATCAGCGGCCTCTTCCGACCGGGGTCGCTTTTCCCTGTCTCGGCTGGCGGCTTCACACCTTTTAGGAAATTCCACATGACAAACCTGTTTGGACAGTTGAATATTTCAACAATAACGTGTTTACTCGGATGATGATGTGGTCATGAGGAAGGAAATCTGCTGTTCATACCGCGTGAGAACGAGAAATTCAGTGAGATGCGTCATTTACATGCAGAGTGGAGATAAACACCCCGACATGAGGTTTTTACTTCAAGGAACGTTGGAAGTATTTATGCCTGGCTGGTTGAGGATGTGCTTGAATATTTTATGTTTTCATATTTTAGAAAAGCAAACCAGTCGCTTTTAATTAAAAAAAAAAAAAAATTCAATAATTCCCCCGGGTGGTGACCGAACTAACTCGCTAAATGAGAAATGAAGTCGCCTCTGGCAACCGGACCACGGCGAATTTCCAGCCGTGTTTTTCATGACAATCTAACAGTCACCACTTTATCTGCAATTGTTTAGTTCTTTTCAAAATAAATAATATTTGTAAATAAAAATAAATCTTAGTTACAAACAGTAATGAGTGAATATAAATCATTAAAGTTGTGTGTATAATATTGTTCAGTGAAGTCCAGAGAAAAAGATCAGAACCACCAGCACCCAACTGGATCCCCATGAAGCGTGAAGGGTTCATGCATCCTCCTCTGGGGTTGAGAGATGGAACCTCATCACTTCCGCACAGGTAACATCTCCTCATTGTTAATATCACTGAGTTAAACTCAGTTAAAGCAAAATATAACCAGATAAACAAAAAAAGAATAAAACACTGCAACTGTAGTGTATTTGTTCACATCCCAAACAACTCGACAGGAAATCATAAAGAATAATTCAAGTGAAAACAGAAAAAAAAAAAAAAAAAATTGGTTGTTTATTTTTTCCTCCACTTTCATGAAGTTCCTTCATCCTTTTGTATTTATAATAATGATGATGATGATGATGATGATGATGATGATGATTATAATAATAATAATAATAATAATAATAATAATAATAATAATAATAATCTGGTATATTTTTTGTTGACAGTGTTGTCCAGGCAGGAGAAGGAATAGAACAGATGATCCCAGATCCAGGGTAAGATCAAACCCAACAACACGACTGTCACTGACACACTGGGGTTATAAACCTCTCCGCTGTTATTAACTACCGATCAGATTATAGAAACCATACAGTAGATTAAAACCCAAAGTGAAAACATCATAAAGAGCTCTCTGTGGGAACGGATCAAAAATAATGTGAGATTAAAGTGTAATAATTGGACTCCATGTCTCACCACATCTTCCTGCTTCACCATATCACAGACTCGACCCAGAATCTGCTGCTGGAAATGAATTTCAGAAAAAGTTCCAGTTGAATCTGATGAAGAAGTTTGAGTGTTTGAATGGAGTGATGATGAACCTGGGATCCCAAACCCTGCTGAATGAGATCTACACAGAGCTCTACATCACAGAGGGAGACGGTGGAGACGTCAATAAAGAACATGAGGTGAGACGGATCGAGGCGACATCCAGGAGAAAAACAGCAGAGGAAATGCCAATCAAATGTAACGACATATTTAAACCCTTATCTGAACAAGATAAACTAATCAGAACCATACTGAACAACACAGTATCTGAACAAGATAAGCCCATCAGAACTGTACTGAACAAGACTGTATCTGAACAAGACAAACCCATCAGAACCGTGCTGACGAAGGGAGTCGCTGGTATCGGAAAAACCGTCTCTGTGCAGAAGTTCATCCTGGACTGGGCCGAAGGGAAAACCAATCAGGACGTCTGGCTGATATTTCCACTTCCTTTCAGAGAGCTGAATCTGATGAAGGACCAGAAACTGAGTCTGATGGAGCTCCTTCGTGTCTGTTTTAATGAAATAAAAGAAACAGAAATGTCCAGTTTTGAAAAGGTTCTGTTCATTTTTGACGGATTGGATGAGTGTCGTTTTCCTCTGGATTTCCAGAACACAGTGAGAGTGAGTGATGTAACTGAATCAGCATCAGTGGATGTGCTGCTGATAAACCTGATCAAAGGGAACCTGCTTCCCTCTGCTCTCATCTGGATCACCTCACGACCAGCAGCAGTTGATCAGATCCCCTCTGAGTGGATCCACCGGGTCACAGAGGTACGAGGGTTCAATGACCCCCAGAAGGAGGAGTACTTCAGGAAGAGGATCAGTGATCAGAACCTGGCCCAGAACATCATCACACACCTGAAGTCATTACGAAGCCTCTACATCATGTGCCATATCCCCGTCTTCTGCTGGATTTCAGCTGCGGTTCTAGAGAGAATGTTGGGTGGAGCAGAGAGAGGAGAGCTCCCCAAGACTCTGACTGAAATGTACGCACACTTCCTCTTCATTCAGATCAACATCATCAGAGAAAAGTACTCGAAGACGCAGGAGAGTGATGAAGCGATGCTTCTTAAACTGGGACGACTGGCTTTTCAGCAGCTTGAAGAAGGAAACCTGATCTTCTATGATGAAGACCTGAGAGCGTGTGGCATTGATGTGAGAGAAGCAGCAGTGTATTCAGGTGTGTGTACGCAGATCTTCAGAGAGGAGTTTGGACTTCACCAGAGTAAAGTGTACTGTTTTGTACATTTGAGTGTTCAGGAACATCTCGCAGCTCTGTATGTGCACCTCACCTTCATGATGGAAAAGAGAAATGTTCTTGAAAAGAATCAGGACTGGAAATCTCCATTCTCAGATTTATACCAGAGTGCTGAAATTAAAATCTCACATTTACACCAGAGTGCTGTAGATCAGATTTTAAAGAGTCAGACTGGACATCTGGATCTGTTCCTTCGTTTTCTTCTGGGTCTCTCCCTGCAGTCCAATCAGAAACTCTTACATGCTTTAGGAACACAGACAGGAAGTGACTCTCAAAGCAGAGAGGAAACAGTTCAGTACATTAAGAAGAAGATCACTGGAGATCTTCCTCCAGAGAAATCCATCAATCTGTTCCACTGTCTGAATGAATTGGGTGATGATTCTCTTCAGGAAGAAATCCAACACTACCTGAAATCTGAAAAACAAAGTGAACTCTCTTCCTCTCAGTTGTCGGCTCTGGTGTTTGTGTTACTGACATCAGCAGAGGAACTGGAGGAATTTGACCTGAGTAAATATTTCAGGAGAGAGAAGATAACAGAAGATGTTCTTCTGAAGATGATGCCTGTGGTTGCAGCATCCAGAAAAGCAATGTAAGTGAATCTGAATCCAACTGTTTTACTGTTACAGTGTCAGAGAGAGAAACTGGAAATACACTGATAAATATTTACTGTGGGATGTGCGGATCTGAAGGTGGTGCAGGGCGGAGTTAATGTAAATAGATCAGAGAGAGATTTGAGAATAAAAATCAGATGAGCACATGAAAGATTAAAGGGAGGAATTAAATGAGGAATTCAGCAGATTTCATTCAGAAGGGAAAATAATTCATGAAGTTCTGTCTTTGTATTATAAAGTCCATGGTGATCCCACAAGCTTCCCAAATTCCATACAGCTCTGTGAAACTGTATACCAAGCACAATCCTCAGGTACACATGGTGACTCAGAGGAACTCAGAACATCAGTTGGACAAACCCAGGAACACTTTAAATTAATGCAGGTTCTCTGAGTGTCCCGTCAGAGCCAGCATTACTGTACTACAGGTTCACTGTTCTAAATGGACTAAAATACTTTGTGTTGTTGATCTATTATTAGCTTTACTAAAGACATGCGAGTGGGGCAGTGGTGGTCTAGTGGTATAGGGCGCTGGATCGCTGATCCAAAGGTTGGGGGTTCGAGTCCCACTTTCCACAAGGTTGTCACTGCCCCCCCCACAGTGGAGCTAACTGGGTTATCAAAGGCCGGCCATGTCTCTCACTGTCTATGGTGTGAGGCATGTAAAAGTACCATTGCTGACTTTCGACAAGAGTAGGCTGCAAAGCCGTCAGCGTGTTTCCGCCCTGCGATGGCCTGGCGAGCTGTCCAGGGTGTACTCTGCCCTCGCCCGAAGTTGGCTGGGATGGGCGCCAGCCTCCCCGCGACCCAAATTAGTATTAAGCGGTTACAGAAAATGAACTGATGAACTAAAGACATGCTGAAATATAACAGAGTGGACTCACTGTAGTATTTATACTTTCTCTAAATCCTCTCACAATCGACTCGATGTGATCCACAGGTGCTGATGTTCCTCCTTTTCTTCCCTTTTCCTGCTCAGTGCACGGGGAGACAGTATACATGTCCATGGAAACACCCTGTGGAAGCAATACTCGCCTGTCATAGTCCATAAAAATGACCTATTTCATATTTCCTTTGATGTTTATATTTCTCTCTATTTACCAGGAGATAATATACAGGGTGATTCAAAAAGAATGACCCTGTTTCATGAGTAAATATTTTATGAAGGAAAAATAGCAAAAAATAAAACTTATAAAACAAGTATTCTACCAACAGTGAAATGTCCCCCCCAATCCCGCAGCACGAACATAAATACGATATGAGAATTCTTCACAAACACATTGAAGCACATTAGGATCAATTGAATTGATCGCTGTTGTTTTTCAATGTTTTAAGTTTTCCAGGTCAGTTGATAATGGTGGAACAAAACCTTTATCTTTTACAAACCCCCAGAGGAAAAAAAAATCGCAAACTGTGAGGTCAGGAGCTCTAGGAGCCCAAGTACAAAGAGCAATGTCTTGGGTCCCTGTCCGACCAATCCATCGCTGAGGCAGTTCTTAAGTTTTCCTCCACATCTTTCTCTGAAGTTCGCGGTCACCCGGGACTTTTGCCTTTACACGGTCACCCGCTCTCTTCAAATTGCTTAAACCACCTTCGGATGTTCTTGGGAGAAGGAGCATCGCAATCGAATTTCACTCTGAATGCATGCTGCACTGTAATCACTGATTTAGTTTTTGCAAACTCAAGCACGCAAAAAGCCTTCTGTTGATGGCGTCACGTGACAATTTAGAAAACTGGGAAATCTGATCTTTCAAACACTACTCCCTCATTCCGATTCATACATTTACTTACAAAATATTTGATCATGAAATAGGTTCATTCTTTTTGAATCGCCCTGTACAATCGATACCCAGACAATGATGGTGATGTCACTGTCGATGTGAATAAACAGTACAAAACAGCGGAGGATTAAAATCCCTCAGGTCTATCTCTGCCACAAAAAAAAAAGATTTTATAATGAAACGTATGCTGAGCAGACGGATCACTGAACGTGTGATAGCTGAGTTTCAGGAGACTGGGAGAGATTTGGAATATTCCAGGTCACATGATTACAGGAGTGATTTCCAACTTCACCGTGTGTGTATCAGCCGTAACTCAGCAGTGAGGAGCTGATAGAGCACGTCATCAATTATTAATCAATCATCATTCATCAATAATTAATTCATTAATAACTGACCGCAAACGTTTTCAATTTCTGCAGAATATTCATCATCAACATGAGACGGACAGGAAAATGGGTCATATTTTCTGGATCATCCTGTCAAGTTTATTTATATCACACGTTTCATACAGAAAGGAAGTTCAGTGTTGTTTCAAAGAATTAATTGAAAGAAAAGTAAATAAAAGTTAAAAAGAAAACATGCAAGATAAAAACAGAAGGCAGCAAAACTGTAAGGATTTAAAACAGTAAAAAAATCTCTAAAAATCACAAAATTGAATTAAATATATCTGACCAAATTGAATTTAAAAAATAATAAAGCGTGGATTAATTTAAAATAATAATATTTATTCACAGAGAATAAATTGTGATATCCACCTCGTCTTCAGCGAATCATTGTTCCTTATTCTGTCGTTACAGGATATAAGATCCATGTTCTGAAAGGGGAAATTTAAATGTTAAATAATTGATCTCATATTACAGGACACCAGGCATAGTCTATATAACCTTATATAACTCCTGAAGGGCTCACATATAGGATTATAAGATATATTCAGAGGTTTCTGGGTGACGGCGGTGGTTCTGTAATCCTGATCTGGGTTCAGGTTCTATTCCAGCACGAAGAATTTATTGGAAATGAAAATGGATCAAACTGCTTAATAATAGGTTTAAACTCACAGCAGCGACCTGTGACACCACGACCATGATATAATAGAAGGAGAAACTGATGGAATGTCACGGATGGAATTTTCGAGCGAGGACAATAATTAGAAGAGTGTACCGTATTTTTTTTTATCATAAGGCTCGCTTAAAGTCCTTTACTCGTCAAAAAAAAAAAAAAAAAAAAAAATGTGGTGGTGCGCCTTATAATCTGGTACGCCTTGTGTGTGGATGAAGCTCCACCGTGACCTGTACAGTTTGAGTTGGATGACTGTCAGGAACAGGACCGCATCTGTCTCACTCCTGAACCTCAACAGTCTCTTGTGTTTCAGGAAGAATTTGTGATGGAAGTCGTGTTTTAGAACCGCATGAACGAGTCTCTGTAACCATGGTAACGATGATGTTTATATACCAGCTCACACACCATGTGTGGGGCCAGTGGTGTAGTGGTTAAAGTGCTGGGCTCATGATCGGGAGGTTGTGAGTTCAAATCTCACTGAGACCCACACTGTGCTAAGACCCCTGGGAAAGGTCTCAACCACAAGTGTGCCTCTGTTCACCCAGCAGTATAAATGGGTACCAGTAAAAATATACTGGGACGGTAACCTGCGTCTAACTAGTGTCCCATCCAGGAGGAGTTGAACTCCTGGTCGCTTCACGCGACGGAAACCGAGGATAAGCACCAGCCTGATGAGCCACTAGGCTTGGGTGTAAAAAAACAAAAAAAAACCAACAGACTTACGTCACACACCATGTGTACATCCTCTGGCCACTATTTCCTCTGAATCTGGTTTAACTTAATTCAACGTTATGTTCTTCTCCCCACTGTGGAGATTTAGTGTTCGGATGAAATGATGTGGACGAGAACAGAACAAATCCCATCCTGTATGAACTCAATAAGAGATTTTATTTTCAATCCCAGATATTTTAGTTCCATCAGCAGGGTTTTTCTGTCTCTTCCTCATGTTGGGTTTTTACTGAAGCACCCCTTTAACAATATGATATAACTAGTGTTGAAACTTTGGTACTTTTATGAAAAACTTTCAGGATTTGATGATGATTTTCTCTCCGTTATTTCATGATGTTTATTTTATTTCCTTCAGTATCAGCTGTGATAGAATTGGAGTGGAAAGTTGTTCAGTTCTGGTCTCAGTGCTTAGCTCAGAAACCTCCAATCTGAGAGAACTGCGTCTGGCTGTGAAAGTACTGGATCTGACCCGTCATAAACTCGGAGCTTTAGGAGTGAAGGTTCTCTGTACTGTACTGAAGAATCCTGAGTGTAAAGTGGAGGCACTGAGGTAAGATCATCTCTCTAAGATACACAATATTCACGGTTTGTCCGGGGCGGGAATGCCTTCAAAAGTTATTTCATAGAGAAAGAGAAAAGAAAGAAAAAAAATAAATAAAATAAATTATTTTCAGGGCTCTGGAATTGCCAGGCCACCCCTTGAAGACCAAAGGTTCTCTTACTCCGCCCTTGAATAGTACTTGATTTGTGTCTTTGGGTCGATCTGTGCAATAAATGTCGAACATTTTATTAGAAACCTCTGATTTGGATATGCATTCGGAACAACCTCCACAAGCGCTAACGTTAGCGTTACCATGACTACACCGAGTGGATCCGCAAGCGGTGAAGGTGTTGACTCGAATCCAAAGGTGAAGAAAGTGTTTATATTTATATTTACATTTTAGAAACTATGTGGTCTTCTTGTTACAGTTTATTAAAATTATTGCACATTTTCCAGCAAAATGATTTAAATTAATTTTATTTCGTTATTACAAGCAGCAGCTGGATCCAGTGTTGTTTTCAAATGCACTTCAGAATCGTTTACATATTGATTTATTTCTTCAATCTTCTTACAATTACATTTATGTTAAATTACATTAAAAAAACAGAAACAAAATCTAGAACACGCCATCCATTCCTTTCGAAGCCGGTGATATTTTTTGTGATCTTATTTTGACATCATAATAATGGAGGGTCATGTGACACAAATGGTGGAGGTGCAGTTCAGTGTGGTGCTCCTGCAGCTCGGTGTCCACTCGGCTGTGTTTTTTTTTCGAGGAAACGTGGTCAGAGAGCGCGAATGTTGCTAAAAGTTTCAGTGAAATCCACAAAATCACGAGAAGATCAGTCACCCATGACCAGTTAAACTAACATTGCGGATGACACGTCGCTCCCACTTCTGAGGAAAACCGACACCGACAGTTTGGTGGAGAGAAGAACTGCTGACATGCTCAAAGGTGTGAAGGTTTCCTTTGATAAAAATCTCGACCCGGTTCTAAATAAAGGATCGCTTGGCTTAAATCATCACACTGGATACACAGATTACAGAAGCTGAAGGAACATCTCAAACTCTGAGGAAGCCGCAGCTATTCACATCAATCAGCTCTCTGAGGTCGAGATCAAGCTGGAAGCGGCCACTGAAAGGATCAATGATTTAGAGAACAGGAGTCGGAGGAGCAATAACCGGGTCCTCGGAATTCCTGAGGGCAGCGAGGAGCTTATACCTGTAACTTTCTTCAAAACGCTTCAAAGGAGGTTCTGTTCAACTGGATCACTGCCATTCTCCCCTCACACGCCGACCATCCCCGACCATCGGTCCCAGACTGTTCTCATAAATCCTCCTCAGTCCTTTACTGGAGATGCTGCAGTCCTCATTCACAGCTCGGACTCTTCCTCCATCCTTATTGAGACTGATATTTCTCTGGTATTAAAAAGGGGGCGTGGTCTGGAGAGGGCTCTCCATGTAGGCAGATCCTCAGTTTGTTTGGAAAATGTTCTCCCCTCTGTCCATTGCTAATGATCAGACTGGCTTCATACAGAGAAGGTTCTCTCCACACAATGTGAGACGCCGACTGTAAGAACTCTCTCAGAAGAAGCTCTCATGTAAACCTGCACGATCTGGATTCCTGTATCTCAACGTCTGGGAGTACTAAGTCGGATAATAAGTCGGACCTAATACTGGTGTCATGGACAATGGTGTCCATGCAGTCATGTTCCAACGGTTCGCAGTCATCTTGAACATTAAGCAGGCGCTGTAGGGCCTGGGCCACGTTATCTAGGGAAGAGGAACAAGAGATGGTTAGATTATCAGTAGCACAAAGGATGGCCTCGTAACCTGAGCGACGTTGCAGCGACTGGCACGGAGACATGCAGGTAAACCCTGAGCCACAGTATCTAGAGTTTTGGAAAGGAAAGCACAAGGCCTAAGTCCCCCCCCGTAGTCCTGCGCCAAGACTCCAGAAGCCGTGCCGGCCTGGTGAGCGACGTAGAGATGAAAGGGTTTGTTGTAATCCGGGAGCCCGAGAGCCGGCGCGGAGCATAGGGCCGACTTCAGGGCTTTGAATCCGTCCAGCATGTCCTCAGTCCAGACCAAGGGTTGGTGGAAAGGGTCAGTGTGAGCCACGGCAGAGCGTAAACGTTTGTCATAAAAGGAACAGTCCGGGATCCATTGTCGGCAGTAGTTAATGAGGCCCAGGAAAGCCAGGAGCGCTTGTTTAGTGGCAGGCTTATGAGTGTCCACTATGATTTTGACACGATCCTGAGTAAGGCGTTTTATCCCGTGAGAGAGTTCGTAGCCCAGATATATCACAGTGGGGAGACAGAACTGTAACTTGGGCTTGGAGACCTTGAAACATTTTTTTTCCAGTAAGAGGAGCAGTTGAACGGTTGCATCGAGACACAGTTCATAAGTTAGGCCAGACACCAGGAGGTCATCAGCATAAGAGTGAACGCAGGAACCTACGGGAACGTCAAGAGACCCCAGTGCATCCCTAACTGCAGCCGAGAAAACGGCAGGAGAGTCAATAAATCCTTGAGGTAATCTAGTCCAGGTGTACTGTCGCTGCCGGTGTGTGAAAGCGAAGAGAGGTTGTGTGCTTGGCTCAACAGGGATACTAAAAAACGCCGAGCACAGGTCGATTACGGAGAAATGGGTGTGATCGCAAGGAATAGAAGCCATAATAGAGAGCACGTCCGGAACGACCGGCGAAACTGGGATGATGAGCTCGTTAATTTTTCTGAGGTCCTGTGTCAAACGCCAGGAACCGTCCGGCTTGGGAACCGGGTTCACAGGAGTGTTATAAGGGCTTGTGCACGGCACGATAATACCCTGTTCCAGAAGAGCGGCCAAAATAGTGTCGATACCCGACATTTTTTGAGGCGATAAGGGGTATTGTCGGATGTACACGGGCGAAATATGCTTCACGGTAGCTTCATACGGGACGCAGTCCACACAACCCACGTCATTCTTATGTTCTGCCCAAAGATTGGTGGGCATCGTGGAGCCGATACAGGGGGCGAGGTGGACCTCGCCACGCACGCCGAATTAACATTAAAGGGCAAGGGCTGCGCTTGTAATGATAACAGAGAAACAGAGGAGGTGTCGCACGTTTGAATGGTCATGCTCGAACCTTGGAAAGAGATTTGGAACCCCAGAACACTCATGAGGTCACGGCCTAGCAAATTAAAAAAGGAGTAGGATATTTGCAATTTATCAAGCGTAGGGTCATCAGGAAAACATAAAAGAAGGGGCGGCGTATATGGGGAGGAGAAGGGGACCCCATCTATTCCCACAGAGCTGGTAGACCTGGAGGATACAGCACCCTGATAGTCCCTGCCTAAAGAAGATAGGGTTGCACCGCTATCGATAACAAAAAGATATTCTACCCCTTCTAGAACAACAGGAAGGAGGGGCAGATTCTCATTGCAGGGTGAATTAAACACTAGGTGCATTAAGCTACAGGTCACGGGGTGCCTACTCCGTGGGCATCCCTATTCGTGCTCCCACGGGTATGGGCGTGTTGGCGATACACCTGCGGAATCTGAGTGGGGGGCGAGACAAATTATCTCCTTGGTGGGTCCGAGAGGCAGAATTACATTCGTCTCTCTGTTTCTTTCTACACTCTTTTTTCCAGTGCCCTTCCTTACCACAATAATGACATTTTCCGGTCTTTCTATACGAATCCCTTCTCCTATTCTTATCACGCGGGCCCTGGGGGGCCACCGCCAGCAGAACCTTATTCTTCACATTCAATAGTCCATCTGATTCTAACATACGAACCCTTTCTCCGGCAGTTCTAACGATGAGACGTTGACGGTCTGTGAAATGCGGTTTAAGTGCACTCTGGACTTCTGGGAGACAATTACTTAAAAAACTGGACACGAACATAGAGTTTGCCGCTTCGGTATCAAGAGGAAACCCTCCTACATGACGCCAAGTTTCAGTAAAGCGATTCCAAAATACCGAGGTTAGTTTGCCTCGCTTCTGCTTGCAATTGGTCACGTGTGAAAGATCACAAGCTCCCTCCCGTCGGGAGACTAGATAAGCCGTAAATTGCGCGCGCATTTGAGTCAATGCCTCGGGATCATCCCGCCAAAAGAGGGTGGACCGATAGGTGGTGTTACGACGACCCTCGACTTCCCCTTCTTCTTCCACTTTAACATTAGTCACTACGTCATTCTCATGGGCCAAACAGGGGATGTTCTGAAGGACCACAGCCTCATTGTAAGCTTCCTTGAGGGTGTGTTGCAGGATAAAGCGATAATCCCCTCCCGTTAACTGGCAATATCTGGTGGACCGTATAAGCATATCTACGTAGGCTAGGGGTGTGTCCAAGCCGGGGAGCATGGAGATAATGTCCTTAAGTGCGGCCACGGATGGTGGCTCCACGACAATACCTCTTCCACGTTTCTGCCATATACAGGCTACATTCTCCACGGCCCTAGGTTTAGGTGGCTCCGGGAGAGGAGGGGGATCGGGCTGAGAGCCCGTGTCGGGACCAATGTCCGCCGGGTTTTCCCAATCCAAATCCTCATTCCCTTCCGTATCTTCGAATCCTCCTCATTTACTGGCGGAGGCGGGAGGGAATCACACCCTTGGGTCTTTGTTTCGATTTAATTTTAGGCCGCGCTCCGGCCCCGGGGGTTTCTCCTTCGGCAGCGAGCAGGGTTGGGTATAAGGCGGGGACCTCCGCTGGCTTAGGGTCAGCGGGGAGTAGCGGAACTATCTCTCCCGATCCTACTGGATAGGGTGGGGAGCCGACGGGGAGTTACGGGGACACAGTTTGCACACAGCAAGCTGGACTTTTGGTATTTTTCCCTTTTCCCTTTTCTTTACTCATTAATTTAGGTTTGGGGACACTCTGAGTCACCTTCTTGGGTTCAAAGAGCTTTTTAAGTTGCAACCAGTATGAGCGCATTTCATACCATTTTTCATAAGCCTCCTTCATGTATTCATGATCCCAGGAGGGGTTGCCCAATCCATCATAAATCATGCGATGCGCGGATGTCAGAAATCCTGCATCAAAAGTCCCATTTCTCGGAAAGTTTGGCACTTGGTCTTGTCCCTCCGTCCATCCGGCTAGATTACTAAGCCATGGTTCAATATAATAAGCAAGACCACATTTATTCATCCATTCCTTGGTGGTTTCCCCGGGATTAGGCTTTGGGTAGGAATTTCCCATTGTTTACCCTCTAACAAAAATAAAAAATACGTTGGCATACAGGAATACACGTGCACCTTTTGTATAGCGCTCTTCCCAGTTATAGCAACTGAGGATAAACTGTCCCTTCTAGAGAAGGGGATAAACCGTCCCTTCTAGAGAAGGGGATAAACCGTCCCTTATAAAAAGGGGATAACAGACGCTCAGATACTGCTAACCAGGTAGTCAACCAAATCTTGTCTTACCTGATCAGGAGTATCACGTCGGGGTCACCAAATTGTAAGAACTCTCTCAGAAGAAGCTCTCATGTAAACCTGCACGATCTGGATTCCTGTATCTCAACGTCTGGGAGTACTCTGGGAACAGAGGACAACAAACCACACGAGTGAAATCAATCTGGTTTATTCATCTGCTGCTCAGTGTGTGTCACTGGGCATAAAGCTTTTATACAGTGGAGGTGTGTGCGTGAAAAAGTGGGTACAGAGTCACATGTTTCTTTGTTCACAGCCTAAAAGTTGTACCATAATCAAAGTGCATGATAAGAAACCGTCCATCACATTCCTTTGCCTTAGGGGTGACATTTACTACTCTGTGAACTTTGACCTCAGAAAGGATGCTGCCTTGTAAAGCATCACAACAGCAATAAAAGTCCACGGTTAAAAGCACAGGAATGCTGCTAATTATAAAATGGTTAAAGATAAGTCAGAATGTGACCTTACACCGACGTCACATTATTGTTTCCCCCTGGACAGCGCAGAAGCTCAGGTCGTTTCTGTTGATGTGCAGAAGGCGTTTAGGCTGGAATGGACCGCCCTGTTTTTCATGCTGCAGAAATTCAGTCTAGAGGAGTTTATTCAATGGATTCGGATATTATACACATTCCCCTTTCAGCTGTAATCTCAAACGGACTCCGCTCTAGTCATTTCAATACTGAACACGGCACTCGTCAGGTTGCCCTTCGACCCACTGTTATTTACTCTTGCAATCGAGCCCTTCGCTGCCAACCATTAGACGAGACCCTAGCATTAGTGGAATCTCCTTAAATAATCACGAGCAGAAAATTCTGCGATACGCTGCTGATGTTTTGATTTTTTTTTCAAAACTCACCTTCACATTTTATCCCCAAATTACAGAACTAATTAATACTTAATTTTAAATTTTCCTCTTTGTTGCTCACAGACATCGCATCCAAATCTCTCCTGACCTTTTCAGTCGATAGCGACGTCATCACATTTCTACAAGTTCTACACTTTATTCTGAAGGCATGAGATTTTTCCGCTTTTTGGTGGAAATCCACTTTTTCTGACTTCCACAGACCATTTTTTGTATTATTCCAAATCTGTTAAAATATGTTTAGGATGGGGGGTGTTCAACTTCCGCCCCTCCGAGTGTGATAAATACATATACCAGCTAACTGGGTTATCAAAGGCGGGCCATGTCGCTCACTGTCTCTGGTGAGAGGCATGTAAAAGAACCATTGCTGACTTTCGTAAAGAGTAGCTGCAAAGCCGTCAGCGTGTTTCTGTCCCTTGCTAAAAAGGGTTGTGACAGGAAGGGCATCCGACGTAAAAACCTCTGCCAAATCAAACGTGCGAATCAGAAGATTCACTGTGGCGACTCCTGATTAAAAGGGAAAAAGCCAAAAGGAAGACAGACCAGTCCTTCTCAAAAATTAGCATATTGTGATTAAGTTAATTATTTTCTGTAATGTAATGATCAACATTAGACGTTCATATCTTTTAGATTCATTACACACAACTGAAGTAGTTCAAGCCTTTTATTGTTTTAATACTGATTATTTTGGCAAAAAAAAAGTAAAGATAAACCAAAAATCCCCAGCTCAAAAAATTAGCATATTTCATCCGACCAATAAAAAAGCGTTTTTAATACAAAAAAAAAAAGTTAACCTTCAAATAATTATGTTCAGTTATGCACTCAATACTTGGTCGAGAATACTTTTGCAGAAATGACTGCTTCAGTGCGGTGTGGAATGGATTCACAATATCCCACAGATTCTCTATGGGGTTCAGGTCAGGAGAGTTGGCAGGCCAATTGAGCACAGTAATACCATGGTCAGTAAACCATTTAGCAGTGGTTTTGGCACTGTGAGCAGGTGCCAGGTCGTGCTGAAAAATGAAATCTTCATCTCCATAAAGCTTTTCAGCAGATGGAAGCATGAAGTGCTCCAAAATCTCCTGATAGCTAGCTGCATTGACCCTGCCCTTGATAAAACACAGTGGACCAACACCAGCAGCTGACATGGCACCCCAGACCATCACTGACTGTGGGTACTTGACACTGGACTTCAGGCATTTCCTTCTCCCCAGTCTTCCTCCAGACTCTGGCACCTTGATTTCCGAATGACATGCAAAATTTGCTTTCATCTGAAAAAAGTACTTTGGACCACTGAGCAACAATCCAGTGCTGCTTCTCTGTCGCCCAGGTCAGGCGCTTCTGCCGCCGTTTCTTGTTCAAAAGAGGCTTGACCTGGGGAATGTGGCACCTGTAGCCCATTTCCTGCACACGCCTGTGCACAGTGTTTTTACTCCAGACTCAGTCCACTGCTTCCACAGGTCCCCCAAGGTCTGGAATCAGCCCTTCTTTCACTTTTTCCTTCCCACAGACGTCCCACTGAGGTGCCTTGATACAGCACTCTGGGAACAGCCTATTCGCTCAGAGATTTCTTTCTGTGTCTTACCCTCTTGCTTGAGGGTGTCAATGATGGCCTTCTGGACAGCAGTCAGGTCAGCACTCTTACCCATGATTGTGGTTTTGAGTAATGAACCAGGCTGGGAGTTTTTAAAAGCCTCAGGAATCTTTTGCAGGCGTTTAGAGTTAATTGGTTGATTCAGATGATTAGGTTAATAGCTCGTTTAGACTACCTTTTCATGATATGCTATTTTTTTGAGATAGGAATTTTGGGTTTTCATGAGCTGTATGCCAAAATCATCAGTATTAAAACAATAAAAGACCTGAAATATTTCAGTTTTTGTGCAATTAATCTAAAATATATGAAAGTTTAATTTTTATCAGTACATTACAGAAAATAATGAACTTTATCACAATATGCTAATTTTTTGAGAAGGACTAGTAATCTATTGTATGGCTTTAAAAACACTGTCGGAACATCGAACATCTGCATATCTGCTTTTTCTACATATGTGATACAGCAATGCCATTCCTTTCTCAAGAACTTTAACTTTTCAAACTCTCCAAAGGTGATGAAATTACTCATCTTTTGGAGATAATTATGATATATGTTCAATATTTGTAGATTATTTTATTTTTACTTTAATTATTGTAGAAATAATGAAGTATTAACTTGGTTTGAACACTGAACTTGTGGAAGAGTACGAGAATAAAGAATTCACATGTAAAATGTCATTATATCAGTGGGGACATACAACTCTGAAGAGATTTTGAAGTGATTTATTCTAAAATAAAAGTGACTTATTTAATAACATTATCAATGTTCAGTTCATTTTCTGTAACCGCTTCATCCTAATTAGGGTCGCGGGGAGGCTGGTGCCCATCCCAGCCAACTCAGGGCGAGGGCAGAGTACTCCCTGGACAGCTCGCCAGGCCATCGCAGGGCGGAAACACGCCGACGGCTTTGCAGCCTACTCTTGTCGAAAGTCGGCAATGGTTCTTTTATATGCCTCACACCATAGACAGTGAGAGACATGGCCGGCCTTTGATAACCCAGTTAGCTGCACTGGGGGGGGCAGTGACAACCTTGTGGAGAGTGGGACTCGAACCCCCAACCTTTGGATCAGCGATCCGGCGCCTTATACCAGTAGACCACCACTGCTCCCATTATCAATTTTCCAAAGCTTATTTTTAAATGAATGCCACCATTTAGTATTCCATTTTTCTGCAAATCCCTGTGCACGCCTTCGCCATACACCATACATGGCAAAGCCATGCACAATTGACCGTATACAAAAAGTTCAGCTTTTTTCATCCATGCCCAATCTGATGCCCGATTCTGTTTAATTTGAAAGATTTCACTGTAGGTGTGGCTTTTTCTTCTCTTGTTCTATAAATGCACCACACAGGTGATGGAGAACCAGGTTTGTTCTCCCTGTGTAGTACACTATAAGGAACCCCCCTCTCTCTCTCTCTGATTAAAGTTGATCATCAGGCTGTTGTTCTCTGTTGATCTTCAGCTGCTGATAGTTTAATATCACACAGAACAGATGAGACAAACTAATTGGATCCTCAGTATGATTATGTTAATGAGATGTTAATTAGAATAATCAGGTGATATCAAATCCTCACATGATTCTGAATAATAAAATCATTTTGCACACACATCATCTTTAAAGAAAATCTTAAACCAGGATAAAAGTCTGGTGATGAAAGGCGTGGCATTGTGTCTCTGCAGGTTGTGGGATTGTGGTGTTTCAGGTGAAGGTTGTGCTGCTCTGACTTCAGCTCTGAGATCAAACCCCTCACACCTGAGAGAGCTGAACCTGACCCGGAATAAACTCGGAGATTCAGTAGTGAAGATGCTCTCTGCTCTACTGGAGGATCCTCACTGTAAACTGGAGATACTGAGGTAAGATCATCTCTCTGAGAGTCACATGACCTGCTCCTCAGTATGACCTCATTCTCTTATAGTGAGGCTGAAGCAGAAGGTTTAGGTTCATCATCAATGTCCTGAGGAGGAAGATTGTTTCTTTCACTGCATACTGATGATTCATCAGAGTCTTTGGGTCAGATGTTTGTATGTGAGAAGCTGCAGCACAAAGCCAAACTTAATGCCACTGCAATGTGTCTGAAATTACTGTGAGATTTATTACACCCTGAAACTAATCACACAAACTTCACCTGGGACACAAACTAAATGTCCTGAGTGTGAACTGCAGGATTTATAAACATCACTGAAATAATCATGAGATCAAAAATAAATCATGGAAAATTAAAATAAGAGAAAAACACCGTCGGATTGAAAAGTTAACAATTGAATGCATCCCCGTAGCTGCCATAGAGCGCTCGGAGCTCGCGCATCCCCGTTCGCCCACATAGTAAAGTTTTCCAGGCAAGGAAGTTGCTCAAAGTAAATCCGAAATGATCTGTATATAGCACACAGACTTGTGTGAGACTGTATGTGTTGTCCTCGAGTGTGAATGTCACAGATAAAAATAGCCACTAAGTTTCGTGATACATTATATGCACATGTATATACTAGGCATGTGATTCTTCCACGAAATATCTGAATTCCGATTTTTTCATTGGCCCAGTTTAAAAAAAAAAACAACAAAACGAGCCGGATATGTCAAAATAACCTTGTCCGCTTTTATTCCGTTCTGAGTTTTGCATAAAATGATCTCACTTGAGACCTTACTTAAGACCATGATGTTATGACCTCTCTTGAAACGTTACTGCTGATTGGCTGATGTTGATTGGCTGCTAATTGGCTGATGTTGAAACATGTACAGAGACATACACACCACTTCCAATCTCTTGAGCTATCGAAAGAAAAGATTCTGCTCGAATCAAAGAAATAGATAAAGGCATGAAAAACAAGTTCATGTGGGAATGTATGGAAAAAGAAACCGTAGCATTCGTAGGTAAAAAGGTGACAATTTTTTTTCGGTGACTTCTTCCGCAAAATCGATCGAGCTGGGAAGGCGTTGTGTCACGTGGTGTAACAACACTATCGACTACGGTGGAAGGGTTTTTAAGGCCTTCGACAGCCACGCGAAAAGCAAGAAACATGTCAAAAAATTGGAATTAAGGAAAACAAATTATTCAATTGCCGGAAGATTTCAGAACCCTACGGACTTAACCCTTGGTTTGCCGTTCGAACAGAAACTTCTATGCAAATAAAATACCCAGTGAAACAACCAGTTTCTGTCGCCGATCGAGTAGTTAATTTTGAGGTATGTTTGAGAGTTTTTTTTGTCTAGTTTCCGATTATATTTTTCAAATTATTGTGAATGCATGCATGTTTTAGGCGTAGGATGTTCACGTGTTTACTTCGTGAACTGAATCAAATGAGCCGACTCTATGGTCACTGAATCATTTTTCTGCTGTTTAGAATAAATAAATTATTGCCGCATTAACTCACCAGTTTTTCTTAATTAACTGATGTAAATAGGCATTGTTATCCAGTGTTTCTAAAAAGCAGCTTATGTGCTTATGTAATTAGCTCATTAATAGTGGAAATGCAAAACTATGAATCTGAGACTCGACTGAAACGCCTCAGCCTCCAGAAGGACAACAAACTTTCTAAGGCAGCCTCCAGAAGGACAGTTCAGGCTGCACAAAAGGAAGCAAGAAAGTGCCATGCTAAAGCACTAAAAACAAAGAAACATTCATTCAAAAAACGTATGTCATGGATAGCATGTCATGTGTATAGTTTGTTTCCAGATTGTGTTTAAAGACAATGACTGTTGATAATAGTGTTGTGATGCAGGACAGATCTATAAGAGTGACTATTTGATTTGTGACTGTGACACTGTGATTAGTGTTGGAATCCCACATGATAAACCTACAAGTTGAGGTACAGTATGTATATGGAGATTAGAAATTAAACTTTCTAGAGCTCTTTCAGCTTTCAGTGTTATGAAATAGTTATGTTATGAAATAGCCTTTCCCCCCTTCTGAAATGCTTAAAACCTAGGAGCTTGGGGGGTTTCACCCTGGACCCGACTGCGCCCCCCAGACTTCTGGCTGATTTTCAGATATTTTGATTTTCAGATATTTCAGATATATTTTGGTTACCTAAGAGATACAGTTACAGTGTATATGTATAACCATGACATCTTGCTACATATACCGTGTGTATATATATATATATATATATATATATATATATATATATATATATATATATATTTATATTTATATATATATATAAACTGTAACACCCCCCCTGTGCAGCTAACTGGGTTATCACAGGCAGACTGTGTCTCTCACTGTCGATGGTGGATGTTCACATAAAAGAACCATTGCTGACTTTCATCAAGAGCAGCTGCAGAGCCGTCAGCGTGTTTCTGCCCTGCGATGGCCTGGCGAGCCATCCAGGGTGTACTCTGCCCTGGACCAGAGTTGGCTGAAATGGGCACCGGCCTCCCCGTGAGCCTGATAGTGTTAATTGTTTCAGAAAATGAATGAAGAACTGTTTCCTTTGTGTCTCACACCTATGAAAAGATCTTGATCTGAAAATGTTTAAAAACTGAAGCTTTGTCTTGTTTCAAGGAAAAATTTAAAATCTCCGTCCCTTTTCCTTGAATCTGAAGATAATAATATTTTGTTTGGGTGTGATGGGGCACACATGGTGTGGTTTGTGATGTTTCTCATGGTGATGATCACCAGTTGTTGGATGTTTATTGACCATGAAGGCAACCTTCCCATTGTAGCTGATTCTATGAGTTCAGTACAGCGTTATTAATTCATCAATTTTCGTTTTCCTGAACATCTGGAGCAAATCTTTTCTCACAGAGATTTAACACTCTGTTTATAAGGATGTTTACAATCCGCTTCTTTATTAAAAATGCGTTAAAAAGTGCTCGGCAGCTTGTAGGTTTTTAAACTGTCATGTGTTTGGGACCAACTTTGGTAAAAACTGACAAAATTCAAAGCGTATCTGGTTTTACAGCAAAGATGAAAATGTTGAGGTTCTCTTTGGGAGTAATAAGGATGGATAGGATCAGGAGTGAGTACATCAAAGGGACAGCACATGTTAGAGGTTTTGGAGACAAAGTCAGATAGGCTGGATTGAGATGGTTTGGACATGTACAGAGGAGGGTTAGTGAGTATATTGGTAGTAGGATGCTGAGGTTGGAACTACCAGGCAGAAGGCCGAGAGGAAGACCAAAGAGAAGATTTATGGATGTGGTGAAGGAGGACATGAAAGTAGTTGGTGTAAGAGAAGAGGATCGGAGGATAGGGTGAGATGGAGGCAGATTTGCTGCGGCGACCTCTGAAGGGAACAGCCGAAAGGAAAAGATCTCGTTTTACAGAGTTTAGTTTAGTGTCGCCATAGCAACTGTTTCTATTCAAAGCCAGTTGTTGATCCAGAATAACATGAAGATTAATTCATGTTTACATATTAAATACTCTGGGAAAGTTCACAGGTGTATCAGTTAGTAATCAACGTTACTACTATAAACACAGTGTTATTTCCCTGTGTACGGAACATGAACACAAATACAACTCCATCTCACAACAAAAAGAAAATGCATGTGATGCTAAAGCAGGTAATTATGGACTACTTGAGGATTTTTTCGAAAAAGTACAAAAGTTTGAGAAAGTTTTCCATAAATAAGACAATGTTGATTTTGGGTTTTATTGGAATTTGAAAAATGAACCTTTTTACTTTTCCATCTGTAGAAATGATTCATAACTGAAAATAGTAGTATAATAAATAGTTGTTCCTGAAAAAGTTTGCATTCGGGTGTGTAACTGAAGCACAGAGTAGAATCTGGATGCAATAGTTCAGATTATTTTATCGGTCCCGAGATCCATCATTATGAAAAGTTTAATGAGAATCTGAGTTGGGCCCTGTACAGTGACCCCTTTATTCTAGACGATTTACTCAGTATGTATGTTAGAGTGGTGCAGGACATGTACGAGAGATGTAAGACAGTGGTGAGGTGTGCTGTCAGTGTGACAGAAGAGTTCAAGGTGGAGGTGGGATTGCATCAAGGATCAGTGCTGAGCCCCTTCTTGTTTGCTATGGTGATGGACAGGCTGACAGATGAGGTTCGGCAAGAATCTCCATGAACTATGATGTTTGCAGATGACATTGTGATTTGTAGTGAGAGCAGAGAACAAGTGCAGGAAAATCGTGAGAGGTGGAGGTATGTCCTGGAAAGGAGAGGAATGAAGGTTAACCTCAGTAAAACTGAATGCATGTGTGTCTGAATGACAAGGACCCAAGAGGAACGGTGAGGTTACAGGGAGCAGAGATTCGGAAGGTGGAGGATTTTAAGTACTTAGGCTCAACAATCCAGAGCAATGGAGAGTGTGGAAAAGAGGTGAAGAAGCTTTTGCCGGCAGGTTGGAATGGTTGGAGAAAAATGTCCGGTGTGATAGGAAGGTATCGGCAAGAATGAAAGGAAAAGTGTACAAGACGGTGATGAGGTCAGCGATGTTGTATGGTTTAGAAACAGTGGCACTGGGGAAAAGACAGGAGGCAGAGCTACAGGTAGCAGAGATGAAAATGTTGAGGTTCTCTTTGGGAGTAACGAGGACAGATAGGATAAGGAATGAGTATATCAGAAAGACAGCACATGTAAGATAAGAGGTAAGAGAGGCTAGATTGAGATGGTTTGGACATGTACAGAGGAGGGATAGTGAGTATATTGGTAGTAGGGTGCTGAGGTTGGAACTACCACGCAGAAGGCCTAGAGGAAGAACCAAAGAGAAGATTTATGGATATGGTGAAGGAGGACATGAAGGTAGTTGGAGTAAGAGTAGAAGATGCAAAAAATAGGGTAAGATGGAGGCTTATGGTTTGCTGTGGCGACCCCTGAAGGGAAAAGCCGAAAGGAAAAGAAGATTTTTGAAAAACACACAATACACTGAAGAGGCATCCGACGTAAAAACCTCTGCCAAAATCAAAACGTGCGAATCAGATGATTCGCTGTGGCGACTCCCGAGTAAAAGGAAAAAAGCCGAAAGGAAGACAGACACAATACACTGATGACACAGAAATTGAAGCACAGAGTAGTGAGGGATCCTTGTATATAGAGGCTATATATAATGTATAATAGTGGTGTATTATAATATAGAGACTTCTAGTCCTAGCCCATAGGCCTACATCTTAGACTGACTTTGGGTGAGATGGAGGCAGACGATTTGCTGGGGCGATCCTTGAAGGGAACAGCGGAAAGCAGATTTCTCAGAAAACGCCTTTGTTGTTTGTAAGATGTGACGTACGTTGTTGAGAAATTAACAGCAGCTCAGCATGTGTGTTTCCTCGGTTCTTCATCATAGACATGTGGAGGCCACCAAGAAAAACATCAGTCGGCTTCTGATCATGACGACAGAGGGGCAAGTATATAAATAAAAGAAATGAAAAAAATAAACTAAAAGTTGGTGGGCGGTGGTGTCCTCGCACTGATTAGTTTTCACTACTGTCCCCCCAAAACACTACCTGGGTCATCAAAGGCTGGCTGTGTCCCTCACTGTCTGTGGTGGAGCTTCTGAAATGAATGAATGACAGAAGTTGTAATACATACACACTCACACACACATACACACGGTGGGATAAATGGAGAAACTGAAAGTAATAGTGCAGTGTCTTGAGGTCAGAGGTCACAGTGCATGTACAGTGTGTACAGTGAGGGTGTAAACTGTCTGCTACTTCAGCAGTTCAGTAGCCTGATGCATTGTGGGTAAAAACTGACCCTGAATCTGCTGGTGCAAGTCCGGATGCTCCTGTAGCGTCTGCCTGACAGTAAGAGTGTGGCTGGGGTGGCTGATGGATCAGAGAGGATCCGCTGGGATGTTTGCTTTGTAAGGCCAAGGTTCGGTATGTGTAGAACGTGATGGAGGTTCTGGCATGTCATTTAAATGAGAACGGCCATCAGGACCTAACACAGACATTGCCAGGTGAGATTTATCCCGTAACCAGCTGTTGAGTTTGAATAATCCACACTAACCCAAGCCTCAAATATTGATGTGACCCAACAGTTGGTTCTGCGACTGGTCAGCGGTCTTTCGAAACCTGCAAACGACGAAATGGTCACATACATATTTCACTTTCATAGTGCAGTGCATTATACTGTGCACTGCCGAAAACGGGTTCGTATGTCGTAAACAAAAACCGCCAACACGGCAGGTACATGCTGAAACATTCAGAAAATAACAGTTTAAAGACTACTTTGAAATCCTAAATATCAGTGATGATGGATATGTTCCCAAAATAACAAGATTCACTACAAGTATATCATACAAATTCGGGAAGAATCTGTTCTCCATTTATTAATTAATACCTCGTGAATTATCAAAATAATGTTATAGCGACACAATGGAGTTCCAGGTATTAATGTTAGCGATTAGGGACCGTCCCAATTCAGTGGTTAAAGGTTCAGGTCGGTGCTGCTGGGGTTTGGCGTTTATGTTGATTTATGAAACTTTGCATGTTTGTGTATTAAAAGTATTCCAGCAGTTTAATCAGAACACTGACTGTCTGTCTTCCTTTTGGCTTTTTCCCTTTTACTCGGGAGTCGCCGCAGCGAATCATTTGATTCGCTCATTTGATTTGGCAGAGGTTTTTACGTCGGATGCCCTTCCTGTCACAACCCTTTTTAGCAAGGGACAGAAACACGCTGACGACTTTGCAGCCTATTCTTTACGAAAGTCAGCAATGGTTCTTTTACATGCCTCTCACCATAGACAGTGAGAGACATGGCCCGCCTTTGATAACCCACTTAGCTGCACTGGGGAATCAGAACACTGACTATTTATATTAAAATTTAATGTTTCAGAATAATTATTTGTGAATAATTGAATTATTTAATATTATAAAATTGAACAATCCATAAGATATTATACACACATCTACTGAACTTAAAACCTCAAATCTAAAGCATTCGATAACAGGTTTGTTTAATAATTTACTTTTACTTCAGGAACCATTTTACGCAACCTGTGGGTCATGCAGCTCATTTTCATGTGAATCGACTTTGAGTTCCCGGAGTCATTTACCCCTGATCCATAAACTGGTTCCCCAAGTTTCTGAAATGTCGAGGCCTGCCGACCCAGTGATGAATCTCCAAAAAGCTCTGATGTCGAAACTGCCTGGGAAAGATCTTCTGTTTATTCCAGATTCGAGCAGCGTCATCCACTTGCTTTTATAAAAAAAAGGCTTGAATCGGAACTATTCAACTGGCAACCCGTGAGCCGGATCTGGCCGAGGCCTCCCTTTTGTGTAACCCTCCCTTTTGTGTAAACTGGGTCTGGCACTGTTCTGAGATGTCGGGTCACGTGCTGATGTGGCTCTGTCCTGATCCATGGGGGGTTCGGGCGTGTTCATGGGTTTCGGGTCGAGTTGGGCATTTTGATGGTGAAAGTCCTTTTGGACAGTGTCTCGTATCTTTCTTTCTCCATGCTGCTCTGAGGCTTCACAAAGTGTAATGAACTTCCCTGAGAAGAAACCTGCTGCAGGTCCGAGTTCTACTTTGTTCTATCCTTTCCTTGTTTCATGTTATTTCCTGTTTTCTGTGCTTCCTCTTCCTGTCACGACTTCCCTCTGTTCTTGTCGAGTATTCTCATGAAGAGCGCTGGTTCTTCTGTAGTAGTGCTAACACATTCTCATGGAGTGCCTGAAGCCTTCATGTATTCTGGGATGGTGACTACGATTTCAAACGTTATACATATTAATGAGTTCATGCAAATTAATGAATTGATGTACATGATGAGAAGCTCGACTTTCATCCTAGACTCGGGGCTGGCGTCGCTGACTGGAAGCACGAGGGGATCAAAGTTGTTGGAGACGTGATTCAGGAAGGTTCAGTTCTCACATCCCAACAAGTGAAAGTAAATATGATGTCACCGATAGCGATGTCATCACATTTCTCCAAGTTCCACACTTTATTCTGTGTGGTTTGAAAGATTTCACTGGAGGTGTGGCTTTTTTCCTTGAAAATCTCTTCTGGTAAATAATTTATAAGTTAAATATTTCTCTCAGAAACGTTATAAGGTCGTTAGTAATTTAAATGTAGATGATTCTGGTAAAGTAAAATATTAATGTGAATCCGACCTGGGTACAATAGGGTCTGAGGCCTGGGATATCTTGTGCAGCCAGCCCTCCAAGGTCCTGGTGTCTAATTCTGTCTGGGAGGGGACATTTAAGATTTAGCATCGGCTCTGTATTGCTCCTGAATCCAAACACAGAACCGATCCAAATCTGTCAGAACTTTGTATGAAATTCCAATCTGTTGTGGGATTGTTTACTCCTCGTCTGTGGAGCCGCCCTCATGTTCAGCACTTCTGGATCACTATTGGTCAACAGGTTAATATAATTTTCAAGCCCCGCCTACATCTAAGTATGAGGACTTATCTATTGGGACTAAACGATGATCCACCTTCTGATTTTCACCACAGAGACGTTCTGCACATTCTACTGCACTGAGGCCGGAGATGTCTCCTGGATTTATGGATCACTGATGAAGCTCCTGCTCTCAGTCAGTGGAAACAAACTGTGAATTGGATCGTTCCGTTTGAAGGTTTCTCTCCAGCTTTGGAGGATTAAACCCTTTTTATTCTACCAGACCTGGGATCCATTTCTCGCCGCCCTGGGTACCGCTTCATCTGGTAGGATGAGGGCGGGGCTTATAGATGTAGTTTGTGAAAAGCATGGAGAGCGAATATTAAACATCTTCTCAAACTCCAGTCTAGACTGTGATGTCTCTCCTTGGACTCTTTGGAATTTTATTTTATATCTGAACTGCATGTAATTTATTCCCTGATGTGTTTATTTTGTTCTTGTTACACCTGCTTTGCAAAAAAATTCCAACCAGCATAGTTATGACAGAGGAAAAAAAAGTGTAAATCTCAGCAGTAACAGTGGTGAAGCAAAAACAACACTTCATAGTCCGAGTATCTGGGAGACTCCGGTTTCCTCCCACAGTCCAAAGATCAGCACATGACCCTAATTGGCTGTTCCAAATTGCCTCTTGGTGTGAGTGGACTGTGAATGGTTGTATGTGTGGTGGCCCTGCCATGGTCTGGTGACGTCTTCAGAGTGTACCCCACCTTCACTCAAAATCAGCTGAGATAGGCTCTAGCCTCCCTCGACCCGAACTGCATTATAGTAGGCCCTTGACTATTCACGGTTTTGCACTTGCGGTTTGAGTACACGCGGTCTGCCCAGGAACCGGCACATGATTCAAATTCAGCCAAAGACTGTCCTCCTTTCTGCTGATTGGTTGAACTGATGTCTTGCCCCTTTTTACTCATTTGCACACATGTTGTCAATGAGCCTCTTTTTTGTGTGTTTTAATTACCAGTTAAACACTATGTCTTGTCTGGCTAAGTGATAGAAAATGCTGGATGTCTCTTCTGAAGAAATAAGACTTTCTCCTTTCTCTGAACTGTTGTATTAAAATCTTTTTCAATTATTATTCTAGTACAGTACCTAAGTTCATGTTTATGCGTGATATTTTATATTCTGTAGTATGTTTAACAAACGATACCAAAAGGATAAACTTTATTATGCTTCAGGTCCTTTTACATTGAAGTTGGAGTGACGTGTCCAAGATGGCGCTGCCCAGAGGGCGACGTCACGGAGTTCTCGGAGTCAAATTGTTTTTGTTCATTTTAATTTGTTTGTTCATGTTTTGCAATATTCTCGTCTATGAGAAGCTTCAGGCAACTAAGAACGCAACAACGTCTATCTTCTATCTATTCTATGCTACGGAGCGCCATGCTAGCAGTTAGCTAGCGGTTACCGGCTAAGCCCGGAGCTCTCAGAGGCTTGGTTAGCACTTCCGGCCATACTATTTGAAAATGTTCAGTCCCTGCCAATAAAGATGGATGGGCTTCATGCTCAGATTGCAGCGCAGAGGGATCTACAGGACTGTGTTTCTGTGAAACATGGCTCGAGGAGAGGACACCCGATAAGGCGATCATACCAGCCAGCGACAAGGCCTTCATCCCCTGCTATCCCAAGCGCCGGAGTCGTTGTTCGGCGCCTTCCCGCCTCTGCTTCTTTGTTAGCTGGGATGCGGCTCGCTGCCTACCATAGCATGTTGGCTCTGCTTAGTTATACACTGCTAAGTTATAACTAAGCACGCTCAACTTGGCTTGTTCACCGGGATGCGGCTAGCAGAGCTAGTATGCCATGGAGCCGCATCCCGGCTAACAAGCCCAGTTGGGCGTGCTTAGTTCAACTGAGCTTGTTAGCCGGGATGCGTCTAGCAGAGCTTTTTTTGCAGGGACTGAACATTTTCAAGTAGGATGCCTGGAAATGCTAACCAAGCCTCTGAGCGCTCTGCCTGGGCTTAGCCGGTAACCGCTAGCATGGAGCTCTGTAGCATAGAATAGATCGAAGATAGACGTTGTTGTGTGCTTAATTACCCGAAGCTTCTCATAGACGAGCATAGTGCAAAACATGAACAAACCAATTAAAACAAACAAAGAAACAATTTGACTCTGTGAACTCGGCGACGTCACCCTCTGGGCAGTGCCATCTTGGACACGTCACTCCAAAACATCACTCCAAGTTCAATGTAAAAGGACGAGAAGCTTAATAAAGTTGATCATTTTGGTATCATTTGTTCAACATGCTACAGAACATAAAATCTCACGCACAAACATTCTCAGAATTAATTTAAGTTCTGTCCTGGAATAATAATTGAAAAAGACTTTGAAAATGAGTGCATTACAACAGTATATGCTGTATAATGTTTATATTTTATCAATAAAATTAAGAGTAAAAATTAAAAAGTTTTTCTTAATCATGACTAAATTTCATTACATTATCACTGTATTAATGAGTAAGACTGTCTATAGAATGTGTTTAAGAAGCATATTTTAGCATAGATACAGAGTATTTTAATTTAACTCATTCGCGCATGTAACGTCATACATGGGGTTTTACTTCCGCGTACAGAACTCGCGGATTATCTCGATTCGCGGGAGGGCTCGGAACCGAACCCCCGCAAATGTCGAGGGCCTACTGTAATTCCTTCAGAGAATGCTGAGTGTATGTGTTCAGTTCTTTTCAGTTTTTTTAGGAACACAATTTGTTGATTTTTTTTTTTTTTTTTTTGCATTTATTCTATAGTTGTGTGTTTTTTTTCACACAATTTGACTCTTTGCACGACCACACAAGAAATTCTTGTGTGTGAAAAAGCACAAATGGAAAGAAAGAATCTTGAATATTTTTCCTCTCCATAAGTTTTATAATTCATCAACATTTTATTCACAAGAAATAATCAGCACGGATCTCATTTAGAGTTCCATTATGTCCATTATCTCTTCAAAATGAAGGTTTTATACTCTACATTATTCTTTAGTTGGAGTTGATGATGGTGTTTGTTTCTCACCAGGATTCATATTTTTATTCTTTGATTCTGTAATAATATAAATTTATATTGTTATATAAATGCAGTACACAGGCAATGAAGAACCAAGTCTATTCCCTCTGTGTGGTGCACGATACGTCCCTCCCCCTTTCTCTCTCTCTCTCGCTCTCTCTCTCTGATTAAAAATGATGATCAGGCTGTTGTTCTCTGATCTTCAGCTGTTGATAGTTTAATATCACACACAACAGATGACAGTAACTAAATTAATCCTCAGAATGATTATGTTAATTAGAATAATCAGGTGATATTAAATCCTCATGTTATTCTGAATAATAAAATAATTTCACACACACCATCTTTAAAGGAAATCTTAAACCATGATAAAAAAATCTGGTGATGAAGGGCGTGGCATTGTGTCTCTGCAGGTTGTGGAATTGTGGTGTTTCAGGTGAAGGTTGTGCTGCTCTGACTTCAGCTCTGAGATCAAACCCCTCACACCTGAGAGAACTGGATCTGACCTGGAATAAACTCGGAGATTCAGGAGTGAAGATTGTCTCTGCTCTACTGGAAGATCCTCGCTGTAAACTGGAGATACTGAGGTAAGATCATCTCTCTGAGAGTCACATGACCTTCCTCAATACAGTAGTCCATTTACATCATTCCTAAAATGATCACATCTATATTTTAATCATAAATAAATAATGTTTAGCTATAAATTAAAGTTTTATATTTAGAAATGTATGAATGATTTTATTTTAAATCAGTCATCTCTCTCTCTCTCTCTCTCTCTCTCTCTCTGTCTGATTAAAATTTATGATCAGGCTGTTGTTCTCTGTTGATCTTCAGCTGCTGATAGTTTAATATTACACACAACAGATGACAAAAACTAATAATGCAGCCATGAGCTGGGGGGGGGGGGGGGAGCACTAACCAGTGTCTCTCCCCCTTATGCCAGTCCCAAGCTCGGATAAATGCAGAGGGTTGCGACAGGAAGGGCATCCGGCGTAAAACTTCTGCCACATTAAAAATGCAAATGGTCAAAACAAAATTCATACCGGATCGGTCGAGGCCCGGGTTAACAACGACCGCCATCAGTGCTGTCAACCAACAGGGTGCTGATGGAAATTGGACTACTGTTGGTCGAAGAAGGAGAGGCGGGAGGCGTGTCCGTAGGCAGAGAGAGAAGAGGAAATGCGTGAGCCTAGGACTGAGAGTAGGGACTTTGAATGTTGGAACTATGCAAAGAAAAGATAGAGAGCTGGCTGACATGATGCAGAGGAGGAAGGTAGACACACTGTGTGTTCAGGAGACTAGATGGAAAGGGAGCAAGGCGAGAAGCTTAGGAGCAGGGTTTAAGATAAGATAAGATAAGATAAGATAAGATACAGCTTTATTAATCTCACAATGGAGAAATTCACTGTTACAGGCTCTTGAGGTACTATCAGTAGGGGGTGCAAAAATAGATACAAGTACGAACATACACACATACATATATAAGTAAATAAATAAATAGATACATAAATAGTATAAATTACTAAACAATAAAAGAAAAGAATGGAGCAACTTTATAGATTGGCCTATATTAAAGTGTAATGTATCTGAGTGCAGAGTAGATGGGTTGATATGGTTGACAGTCAGTGGGGTAGATGTGGTTGATTAAAGTGCACGGGGGTTTTTATTGCACATAACCGGTATTTTCACATATTTTTCACGGTATTTTAAGCTGTTTTTTCATGGTGTGGATGGGAAGAGAAATAGAGTAGGAGTCATCTTGAAGGAGGGGTTTGTCAGGAATGTTCTAGATGTGAAAAGAGTGTCAGACAGAATGATGAGTCTCAAGTTAGAAATTGAAGGCGTGATGGTCAATGTTGTTAGCGCTTATGCCCCACAGGCAGGATGTGAGCGAGAAGAGAAGGAGAGATTCTGGAGTGAGTTAGATGAAGTGATGCAGAGTACCCCCAGAGGTGAAAGAGTGGTCATTGGGGCAGACTTCAATGGCCATGTTGGTGCAGGCAACAGACGGGACGAGGAAGTAATGGGTTGGTTTGGTATCCAGGACAGGAACACAGAAGGACAGATGTTGATTGATTTTGCAAAAAGGATGGAAATGGATGTGGTGAATACTTTCTTCAAGAAGAAACAGGAGCATAGGGTGACTTATGAAAGCGGAGGTAAGAGCACACAGGTAGACTACATCTTGTGTAGGCGATGTAATTTGAAGGAAGTCAGTGACTGCAAAGTAGTAGTGGGTGAGAGTGTTGCCAAACAGCATAGGATGGTGGTGTGCAGGATGACGCTGATGGTGAGAAAGGTGAAAAAGGCAAAGGCAGAGCAGAAGACAAAGTGGTGGAAGCTGAAAAAGGAAGAGTGCCGTGAGTATATTGGTCGTCGGATGCTGAGGTTGGAACTACCAGGCAGAAGGCCCAGAGGAAGACCAAAGAGAAGATTTATGGATGTGGTGATGGCGGACATGAAGGTAGTTGGAGTCAGAGTAGAAGCTGTGGAGGATAGGGAGAGATGGAGGCGGATCATTTGCTGTGGCGACCCCTGAAGGGAACAGCCGAAAGGAAAAGAAGATGATGATGACAAAAACTAAATGGATCCTCAGTATGATTAAGTTAATGAGATATTAATTGGAATGTCTGTCTTCTTTCGGCTTTTTCCCTTTTACTCGGGAGTCGCCACAGCGAATCATCTGACTCGCACGTTTGATTTGGCAGAGGTTTTTTTTTACACCGGATGCCCTTCCTGTCACAACCCTTTTAGCAAGGGACAGAAACACACGGACAACTTTGCAGCCTAGATGTTAATTAGAATAATCAGGTGATATTAAATCCTCATGTTATTCTGAATAATAAAATCTTGAAAGGAAATCTTAATCCAGGATTAAAATCTGGTGATGAAGGGTGTGGCATTGTGTCTCTGCAGGTTGGGGCGTTGTGGTGTTTCAGATGAAGGTTGTGCTGCTCTGACTTCAGCTCTGAGATCAAACCCCTCACACCTGAGAGAACTGGATCTGTCCTGGAATAAACTCGGAGATTTAGGAAAGAAGATGCTCTCTGATCTTAAAGTTGATAAACATTACAATCTACAGACACTGATGTGAGTAAAGATCTTTTATATAAATAGTAAAATAATAAAGTGTAATTACTGAAGTTGATGATGGTTAGTTTGTTGTATTTTTTCTTTAGTTCCAATAAAGATCAGATTCCCAGGTTAGGAATGGATCCAGTTGTATAAAATGTCACTATATTCTATTTCAGGAGATTTTTCTCTCTCGATCGGCTGTAATGCTGTTCTGTGATCAGTAAAGTGTGTTTGAATGACGTGGACAAATATAAACAGGAGATGATGTTCCTCTCGGAGCAGAGACGATTCCATGCTAGAGATCATGAAGTACCACGGTCCGGTTTGTGGTGATTAATTCTGATGGTTTTCTTTTCTGTTCAGGGTGTGGTGATGATCTGTGTGTGATGAAGACTCCGGTGTTCCTGCATTGCCATGTTGGGGAACAGAGAACATGTTTATAAACACATCACTCATTTAGTTCTAACACATTAAACACAGGAGACGTGAGAAGTGTGTGTTCATCGTGCATCAATCAGACCCCACACACTTCTATACCCAGATTCTAATGACCTCTGGATTAAATCTCTGGATCTCCATCCCATAATAACCTTGAGAGATGATTTGGACCAGTGGATGAAAACCACAGATCTGTGATTATGTATTTATGTGATTAATGTTTCAGTAGTGTGTGTGTGTGTGTGTGTGTGGGGGGGGGGGGGGGGGGGGTAACTGAGGTCCTGGTGAGAATATTAAAGTGAAACAGAATAAAGTTTCTTCTTCAGCAAGTCTGATGTGATTTTTGTATAACTGGTCCCAGTGTGGCCTCATCGGAAGTGTATCCCTTCCTTCCTTTCGGCTTTTTCCCTTTTCTCGGGAGTCGCCACAGCGAATCATCTGATTCGCACATTAGATTTGGTATAGGTTTTTACGTCCGATGCCCTTCCTATCACAACCCTTTAGCAAGGGACAAAAACATGCTGACGGCTTTGCAGCTACTCTTTACGAAAGTCAGCAATGGTTCTTTTACATGCCTCTCACCATAGAGAGTGACAGACATGGCCCGCCTTTGATAACCCAGTTAGCTGCTCTGGGGGGACAGTGACAACCTTGTGGGGACTCAAACCCTCAACTTTAGGATCAACGATCCTGTGCCCTATCCACTAGACCACCACTGCCCCGCCCTCATAGTAAGCGAAAATCGCTTAAAATGAAGAGACTTATTGAACCCTAACCCTGTCCTCTGCATCTTCTACTCTGACTCCAACTACCTTCATGTCCTCCTTCACCACATCCATGAATGATCTCTTTGGTCTTCCTCTGGGCTTTCTGCCTGGTAGTTCCAACCTCAGCATCCGACTACCAATATACTCACTATCCCTCCTCTGTACATGTCCAAACCATCTCAATCTAGCCTCTCTGACTTTGTCTCCAAAACATCTAACATGTGCTGTCCCTCTGATGTACTCATTCCTGATCCTATCCATCCTCGTTACTCCCAAAGAGAACCTCAACATTTTCAACTCTGCTACCTCCAACTCTGACTCCTGTCTTTTCCCCAGGGCCACTGTCTCTAAACCATATAACATCGCTGGCCTCATCACCATCTTGTACACTTTTCCCTTCATTCTTGCCGATACTCTCCTATCACACATCAAACCGGACACTTTTCTCCATCCATTCCAATCTGCCTGCACGCGCTTCTTCACCTCTTTTCCACACTCTCCATTGCTCTGGATTGTTGAGCCTAAGTACTTAAAATCCTCCACCTTCTTTATCTCTGCCCCCTGTAACCGCACCGTTCCTCTTGGGTCCTTGTCGTTCACACACATGTATTCTGTCTTACTGAGACGAACCTTCATTCCACTCATTTCCAGGGCATACCTCCACCTCTCGATTTTCCTCCACTTGTTCTCTGCTCTCACTACAGACCACAATGTCTTCTGCAAACAGCATAGTACGTAGAGATTCTTGTCTAACCTTGTCTGTCATCCTTTCCATCACCAAAGCAAGCAAGAAAGGGCTCAGAGCTGATCCTTGATGCAGTCCCACCTCCACCTTGAACTCTTCTGTCACACTGACAGCACACCTCACCACTGTCTTATATCATATTTATATATTTATAATAATATATATGTATTATGGGGCAGTGGTGGTCCAGTGGATAGGGCACAGGGTCGTGATCCTAAGGTTGGGGGTTCGAGTCCCCACAGGGTTGTCACTGTCCCCCCCAGTGCAGCTAACTGGGTTATCAAAGGCGGGCCATGTCTCTCACTGTCTATAGTGAGAGGTTCATGCAAAAGAACCATTGCTGACTTTCGTAAAGAGTAGCTGTAAAGCTGTCAGCGTGTTTCTGTCCCTTGCTAAAGGGTTGTGACAGGAAGGGCATCCGACGTAAAAACCTATGTCAAATCAAATGAGCGAATCAGATGATTCACTGTGGCGACTCCCGAGTAAAAGGGAAAAAGCCGAAAGGAAGACAATTTGTTATAAATGCTTAGGTTGGGCACCAGTAGGGGGCGATGATGCATGGAGTTGTTTTGTTTGTCAATCTTAATTATCTCAGGGGAATTATGCAATGTTCTACAGACTTCAAAATGCAGATGCTTGCAGAATCAAATGGGACTAAACAACAGGAAACATATGTGAAATCTTTATGGAACTCTTATGATAAAGCATCCTACTGGGCTTTTGGTGACAGTGAGTGAAGTGTCCAGGTGTGAGGTCAGCCTATGTCATATTATGTCACTTCTCATTTGCTGTAATTGTATTGCTTAGCATATTGTCATGTTAGGATTGTTTCAGGAATAAATTATATATTTTTTTGTTTCCAAAAAACCACTGACCTCTACCCTTGACATACCAGCCAGTATTATGGGATCAAACACTTTAGTTGTCTCAGAAACATAAGTCAGAGAATGATCACAATTGTGTGGTCCATTGGAATTAGATACCGCAATACCATACTTCCTGTTTGTCACATGTGTGGAGAGTTGAACAGGACTGTTGGCTTGTTTTGATATTGATCATGCAGCGTTATATTTCGTTATCGCCGAAACCCCTCTACAATCGGGACGATAATGAAGCAGAAGGAGACCTTAAAGCAGAAATACAGTGACAGAGGCAATTATTTCGGCATGATATTGAAGCAGAAGGAGCATGAAAACAGAGTGTTCTGTGGGACAACCCCACCGATCTCGCAAGGAAGCAAGTTAATATTGAATCAGGACCTCTGATCTTTCAAACAGGTACACTCATGCCTCCGTTTTACGGACTTTGCTTTAATGGATTTCGGCTGCAACGGACAAAATCTGTAGCTTCCGACTAACCCGGATCGTCCGCATGCGGGCCGTTGTTTCCGAAAGTGACCGCCAGATGACCAGACTGGCTTGAAGAAATCTTGCTCATTTAAATCTTTTCATCTATTTTTAATGCTACATCACTGTGGCGCGAAGCAGAGAGCCAATCCTTTCTGTATGCGGGCGGGTCCAACATCTTGAAACTCTAATTTTATTGGACTCACACGCTGCACTGTTTATGTGACAGGAATTGCGTCCCAAGTTTTGGCAATCAGCTGGTCTGCAGATCAAAACGAGGAAAATTTACCTCTTTACTCAAAAACAAAACGCGCAGTCTGTGGCGGCTGTTATAAACTAATAAAATTAGAGTTTGAAGGTATCGGACCCGCCCACACACTGGCGTACAGAAAGGATTGACTCTCCGCTGTGCGCCACAGTGACGTGGCATTGAAAATAGATTTAAATGTGCGAGAGTATTTTTTTTTTATCTGTTTTTTTTATTTTTTTGTACTTTTATTTAAATAACAGTAAAATTATGTATTTGTTCTTCTGTTGAGAAAGGCCACCTGATTTATCTGAGAGCCAGATACAGTCATCAAAACAACCACATCTGGCTCGCGAGCCATAGGTTCCCGACACCTGATTCCTGAATGGAACCTGACGTCCATCAAGTGTCCAAAAACTTTTGGCCATAGTGTGTGTGCATGTGTAACATCAAAGTACCAACTTGGTACACGGATCTAACTTAATCTCTACCTAATCCATATATTAGTCCTTCTCAAAAAATTAGCATATTGTGGTTAAGTTCATTATTTTCTGTTATGTCCTGATAAAAATTAAACTTTCATATATTTTAGATTCATTGCACACCAACTGAAATATTTCAGGTCTTTCATTGTTTTAATACTGATGATTTTGGCATACAGCTCATGAAAACTCAACATTCCTATCTCAAAAAATTAGCATATCATGAAAAGGTACTCTAAATGAGCTATTAACCTAATCATCTGAATCAACAAATTAACTCTAAACACATGCAAAAGTTTCCTGAGGCTTTTAAAAAATCCCAACCTGGTTCATTATTCAAAACCGCAATCATGGGTAAGACTGCCGACCTGACTGCTGTCCAGAAAGCCATCATTGACACCCTCAAGCAAGAGGGTAAGACACAGAAAGAAATCTCTGAGCGAATAGGCTGTTCCCAGAGGGCTGTATCAAGGCACCTCAGTGGGACATCTGTGGGAAGGAAAGAGTGTGGCATAAACCGCTGCACAACCAGAAGAGGAGACCGGACCCTGAGGAAGATTGTGGAGAAGGGCTGATTCCAGATCTTGAGGGACCTGTGCTACAGGTGCCGCATTCCCCAGGTCAAGCCACTTTTGAAACCAGAAACAGAGGCAAAAGCGCCTGACCTGGGCTACAGAGTAGCAGCACTGGACTGTTGCTCAGTGGTCCAAACTACTTTTTTCGGATCGAAGCAAATTTTGCATGTCATTCGGAAATCAAGGTGCCAGAGTCTGGAAGAAGACTGGGGAGAACGAAATGCCAAAATGCCTGAAGTCCAGTGCCAAGTACCCACAGTCAGTGATGGTCTGGGGTGCCATGCCAGCTGCTGGTGTTTGTCCACTGTGTTTTATCAAGGGCAGGGTCAATGCAGCTAGCTATCAGGAGATTTTGGAGCACTTCATGCTTCCATCTGCTGAAAAGCTTTATAGAGATAAAGATTTTCATTTTTCAGCAAGACCTGGCACGTACTCACAGCACCAAAACCACTGGTAAATGGTTTACTGACCATGGTATTACTGTGCTCAATTGGCCCGCCAACTCTCCTGACCTGAACTCCATAAAGAATCTGTGGGATATTGTGAAGAGAAAATTAAGAGACACCAGACCCAACACTGTGGATGAGCTTGAAGCATCCTGGGCCTCCATAACACCTCAGCAGTGCCACAGGCTGATTGTCTCCATGCCACGCTGCATTGAAGCAGTCATTTCTGCTGAAGGATTCCTGACCAAGTATTGAGTGCATAACTGAACATAATTATTTGAAGGTTGACTTTGTTTTGTATTAAAAGCACTTTTTTTTTAATTGGTCGGATGAAATATGGTAATTTTTTGAGATAGGGATTTTTGGTTTTTCTTTACTTTTTTGCCAAAATTATCAATATTAAAACAATAAAAGGCTTGAACTACTTCAGTTGAACTGTAATTCTGCTTTAAATACAACATACTGTCCATAAACATTTTAATAGAATTGGTCCGTCAGCTGCGCATTGCGTGTGGGCAGAGCCCGCATTCGGCAAAACACACCAGAGAGACAGAGAGGTGTGTGTGGGTGTGAGAGCGAGAGAAAGAGATAGCGACTGTGTACAAAGTCAGTCAGAGATGAAAGGAGGCGTTCTTTTTAACTCTCTTTCAGGAGAGCACATTGCAGTTTATTTTTTGTTTTTTAAGTTGTTGAAGGAGAAGAAGAAGAATTCAGTAAATGTTTCATAAATGTCGCATGCTCTGCCGAATGTGAGCAAAACTCGGCTCACCCATTAAATATTGTTAACACTTACGTGTGCCTCACTTCCCGTTCACTCCGTAACCGTGTGTGTCTTGCTCCCGCTCGCTCTCCTCAACCATGTGCTTCACACACATCCTCCAGTCACGTCTGTGCATGCTCAGGTATCCAATTCCGTTTCCGGATATTCATGGCAGATCTCCGTGTTTAGAAACATGTCCTTTCAGCACGCAATATGTTATCAATCTGGTCCTTTCTTCTTTTTTTTTTTTTGATCATTCTTTAAGTGAAATTTTTTCAGTATTTACAGAACAAAAAAACTATGTCCAATGTTGATCAGTTTACATCAATCTGCCTTCCTCCAAGGCTTTCAGGAGAATTTTAGTAGAAGCCCCCTTTTTCGTCAAGCAGTCTGCAAGTTGATGTCCACTGCTGGACCACTCGACTTGCAATTTACCCATCTCCAAAAGTTCTTTGATCCTTGCTACTAGTATATCAACTCATAGTCTCTTTTCTCTGACAGCTGTATTTGAATTAATGGAATCAACTAATGACCTACAGTCAGTGATTCACAAAATGGGGGGCATTTTGTTTCCTGTGAGTTCTTTGTAGAATGATGACAAATGTGTGGCGGCATCGATGGCATCTGCCATTGCTAGTGTCTCCGCTGCAAGGGAACTTCTGACAACCCTCCTTACCCTCTTTGAGGACCAACTGATTGGCAAGGCTCTCTTGTTCAGTGACGCTAAGAATATAACATATGCCCCATGTGTTCCTCCATCCTCCAGATTCTCCATTGAGGAGTCACTGTATACCACTAGTCTCAATGAATTCTCAGGCCTGATCGCTGAAAACTTCAGCCTCATGTGTTCTGACTTGAGTTGTTTGATGACTTTGTTCACTTCAGCTATGTTTTCCACTTTCCCTTTCTTCAAGGTTCCTGAAAGTCTACATGTTTCAAAGAGGATATCAGGCCGTGTCTGACGACCTATCCACAACAGCTGTCCCAGTTTTGCTTTCATTTTTTTCTTTTCTTCTTCTGTGACACTATCTTTTCTTTCAAGTAATCTGGATTTACTGACTTGGATAAAATCAATGTTTTCAGTGTAGTCCTTTTGATGTAGGTAGATCACATTCTCAACTTCTTCAAGTGTGATTCCCAAATACTTGAAAGCAGAATCATTTTCATTGCCAACCCTAAGAGTTTCTCTTATTTTTTGTGTGATGGATTTTCTAAACCAGTCTGTTCCACCCCATATAAAATCGTCTACATGGCATGCCAACACTCCAGTCAGATTGTCCTGGTCTCTCCAGAAGAACACAGCGAGATTAAACTTTGACTTCTCTGCACCTAGGTCTTTCATCACACTTTGGACCCTATTGTACCATTGCAATGACACATCAACTAACCCATATACACATTTTGTAGTTTCCATAACTTGCCTGGTCTTTTCATGTCATTGGGTGGTCTCAGAAACACATCTCGCTGAATCGCTTGACCCTGCAAAAAAGCAGTCTTAATATTCATCGACTACAGTGACCATTTTCTACCAGCCACAATGGAATAGACAGTCCACAGTGATTCATTCGAACATGTTGGGGCATCTTTCTGGATCTTTGACGAGGGCTCCTCAAACCCTCTGGCAACTAGTCTAGGCTTTCTCTTCATGCCATGTTCTGTCTCTTTCATGGTACAAACCCACCTTGTCAATTATACACTTCTGTCCTTCATCAGCTACCTCTATGTACACAGCATTTTCTTTCCAGCTATCCATCTCTCTCTGTTTTGCCTCATCCCATAATGAATGCTGAACAACTAACACTGTTTCTTCATTGTCAGTCAAACCTTGTGTATCTGTTTCTCTCCTTACTTCCAAGTCATTTATCTTACTTGTACCAATTGATTGCTGAACTCCCTGATACTGGATTGGTTTTAAGAATTCCACATTAAACAAGTCTTTGTTACCGCCTGTTGCTTTTCCAGCTCTTCCAGAACTCTTGCCTCCATCTTAACTTCAGTTTCAATGTTTGTGTATTCTACAATATCGCCCTTGTTTAACTTTGGAACAACTCCTTGCAGTGCATTGTTCTTCATTGCTTGTCCACCTGGTTCCTGGTGCTCTTCTTCATAGTCACCAGCATCAGTATCTGTGGCGATTACTTCCTCTTCCTCAGTGTCTACTGTGTCTTCTTTCTGTCCATGAGCTGGCATACTTGTTTGCTGATCTGTCTCTGTTGTCATGCCACTATTTGCTCCTTGTTCACTGATCGAATCAGGATCAGTACTCTTCTCATTCTGCTGTGATGAACACGGATTATCAGTCCACCTTGTCTGAGAAAAACCACCACCTCATCCTGCCCAATAACGGTTGCTGGTCCCTTCCAAGTGTTTTGTTCTGGGTGTTTAAAGTATACTCTCTCTCCTGTGTAAAATGGTCCATCTGTTGTCCTAATTTGTTTCCTGAGACCTCTCTTTATCTTTTCAGTGCTTACTGCCTTTGTGAAAGCTTGTCTCATCCTGTGTAGGGTATTGAGGTGTCTGCCCACTATCTCACTGATAGTTTCCCCTTATAGAGCTGGTGGCTTGTCAATCAAGGATGATGGGAGGTTCGGATTTCCTCCATATACCAGTTTGAAGCTACTAAATCCATTCACATTGATCATGGAATTCTTGGCACTGAGTGCCCAACTCAAAGCAGTGTCCCAGTCACATCCATTGTCATCTCTAACTTTCAGCATCATGTTCTTTAGCCTCTGGTTATGTCGTTCCACTACACCATTTGACCATGGACTGTAGGCTGAAGTTGTCTTGATGGTAATGTTGAACAAATGGCACATCTCATGTACCTGATGATTATTGAATTCTCCACCATTGTCTGACAATATCTTCTGTGGCGCCCCATGAACACTTACCCAACTCTGCATGAATGCTTGCACGGAAGTCTCTGCTCTCTTGTCATGGATGATTGCCCCTGCACTGTCCCTTGTAAAGTGATCAATGATATGCAAGGAGTACACATTGCTCTGAAGTTCATGTCAGTCAACAGCCACTACTTCATTAAATTCTTTTGCCCATGGGATGGAAACAACAGGCCTAGCTGGTGTTTTGGCATATCTCTTGCACACATCACAGTCCCTAACTACTTTGTCTATAACTTTCTCAGTATCACTTGACTTCATTTCACCCGAGTTTCTAACCAATCTCTTTAAGTTCTCTGCTGAACAATGTCAAAATTGTTTATGTAACTTCTCTACTTCTGGTTTGAGTTTATCCTCATCAGCTGCCAGTAACACTACTTCAGGGCTTTCCGTGTGTATTCCTTCTCCCTTCTTTTCCAAGAATGTTTACATAATAATGTCCTGTTGATGTCAACTGTAGTTGAATGTCTTCACCAAATATTGAAGCTTGATCCTCCATAATATTCAGCTTGGTCTGTGCCTTCTTTAACGATGGCCTGCTGAGAAGCAGCGGTGTACCCACATCCACTACATCTGTCTCAATGTTGCATTTGGTACTTCCGATTACAGCTGGGATAGATGCCTCAAACATAGACTTGTGAATTTCTCCACTGCCAAACTTGTAACTCCTCTCTCCCTTTAAAATCTTGATATTTTCCTTATCTTCATTTGAAAGAGTTTTGGTGAAATTATCATACCACAACTTTCCGCATACAGTTTTACTGTAACCGGTATCAATGAGCGCACACCCACTTGCCTCACTTATAAGAACCTGGTTGAGTCTTTTCCTTTCTTCTGTGAATAATGTCAATTTTACATGTTCAAGGTCTTCCTGTTTTTTTCTGAGCATTTTCTTCCTGTTTATTAGGACAATTCCTT
This sequence comes from Plotosus lineatus, assembly GCA_024760905.1. Classification (NCBI taxonomy): domain Eukaryota; kingdom Metazoa; phylum Chordata; class Actinopteri; order Siluriformes; family Plotosidae; genus Plotosus; species Plotosus lineatus. The sequence continues at coordinate 8,208,019 of CM045734.1, read as the reverse complement.
TCCCAGTGGAATGTTGATCCACATATCATGCATCTTGAAACTTCCCCATACCTATTGAGAGGATTTGTCCCAGCTGGTCTCTTGTCGGTTCTGTCCTGTTGTGTGTACATGACATTTTCTTGCTTTACGTGTATAGTGTTATCGGATGGGCTAGGAGATGTCCTAACATCACAAAAAAATCTTCTCAGGGAAGTTTTCATAGTCTCATATGTCCAATCAGTTGTAGAAGTCAACACTAACGGCCTATCTCTCTTGTTCAAATTTGTTGAGTCAAGTAGCTTAAAAGCTAAAACAGCATCTGGAAATTTGATGTCATGAACTGAACAGTTGTAATTCTTTCTGTCAAACCTGATAATGAAGTCATTCATGTCTTCATCATCCCCTTTCTCATCATCATCATCATCATCATCATCATCATCTTCTTCTTCCGCTTAGTCCAGGGTCGGGTTGCGGGGGTAGCAACCTCAGCAAAGGGGTCCAGATGTCCCTCACCCGAGCCACTTCCTCCAACTCTCCCGGGGGGGACACCGAGGCGGTCCCAGAAAAGACAAAGTCCCTCCAGCGTGTTCTAGGTCGACCCCGGGGTCTCTTCCCGATTGGACATGCCCGAAACACCACACCAGGGAGGCGTCCGGGGGGCATTCTGACCAGATACCCGAGCCACCTCAACTGGCCCCTCTCAATGCGGAGGAGCAGCGGATCTACTCCGAGCTCTCCCTGGATGGCGGAGCTTCTCACCTAATCTCTAAGGGAGAACCCCGCCACCCGGCGAAGGAAGCTCATTTCAGCCGCTTGTATCCGTGATCTTGTTCTTTTGGTCATTACCCAAAGCTCGTGACCATAGGTGAGGGTTGGAACGTTGATCGACTGGTAAATTGAGAGCTTCGGCTTGCGGCTCAGCTCCTTCTTCACCACGATGGACCGGTACAGGCACCGCTTAACAGCAGACGCTGCAGCGATCCGTCTGTCGATCTCTCGCTCCATCCTTCCCTCACTCGTAAACAAGACCCCAAGATACTTAAACTCCTCCACTTGGTTCAGGACTTCATTCCCGACCCGGAGGGTGCATTCCACCATTGTCCGACTGAGAACCATGGCCTCGGACTTGGAGGTACTGATCTTCATCCTGGCTGCTTCGCACTCAGCTGCAAATCGCTCCAATGAGAGCTGGAGGGCCCGACTTGATGAAGCCAAAAGGATAACATTATCCGCAAAAAGCAGAGACGATATCCGATGGCAACCAAACCAGAACCCCTCATTGCCTCGACTGCGCCTAGAAATTCTGTCCATAAAAATTATCAACAGAATCGGTGACAAAGGACAGCCTTGGCGGACTCCAACTCCCACTGGGAACGAATCCGACCTGCTGTTACCAATATGGACCAAACTCTGGCTCCGGTGATACAGCGACCGAATAGCTTGTAGCAACGGATCCGGAACGCCGTACTCTCGGAGCACGCCCCACAAGATCTTTCGAGGGACACGGTCGAAAGCCTTCTCCAAATCCACAAAGCACATGTGTACAGATTGGGCAAACTCCCATGCCCCCTCCAGAATCCTGTGGAGCGTATAGAGTTGGTCAAGAGTGCTGCGGCCAGGACGAAAACCACATTGTTCCTCCTGAATCCGAGGTTCGACTATTGGTCAGTTCCTCCTCTCTAGTACCCCTGCATAGACTTTCGCAGGTAGGCTAAAGAGTGTAATTCCCTGATAATTGGAACACACCCTCCGGTCCCCCTTCTTAAAAATTGGGACCACCACCCCAGTTTGCCAATCCAGAGGTACAGCCCCCGATGACCACATGATGTTGGAGACGTGTCAACCAAGACGGTCCTACAACATCCAGAGCCCTGAGCTTTTTGACAACCTCAGTGACCTCCACTCCAGTGATGGGCGGACCCTCACCCGAACCCCCAGGTTCTTCCTCTTCCATGGAGGGCGTGTTGGTGGGATTGAGAAGGTCCTCAAAGTATTCCCTACACCTCTCAACAACATCTCCAGTCAAGGTAAGCAGCTCCCCACCTCCACCGTAAACAGTGTTTGTGAAGAACTGCTTCCCCCTGCTGAGGCGTCGGATGGTGGCCCAAAACCTTTTTGAGGCCAACCGATAATCACTCTCCAGGCCCTCACCGAACTCCTCCCACGCCCGAGATTTTGCATCTCCGACAGCGTCGGCTGCAGCACGTTTGGCCTGCCGGTACCCGTTTGCTGCCTCAGGAGTCCCACAGGATAATAAAACCCGATAGGCATCCTTCTTCAGCTGGACGGCCCCCTTCACCGCAGGTGTCCACCACCGGGTTCGGGGATTACCGCCACGACAAGCACCGACGACCTTACGGCCACAGCTATGGGCTGCCGCCTCAGCAATGGAGGCACGAAACATGGCCCATTCGGATTCTATGTCCCCCGCCTCCTCCGGAATGTGGTTGTAGCTCTGCCGGAGGTGGGAGTTAAAGGCCTCTCAGACAGGGGGCTCCACCAAACGTTCCCAGCAGACCCTGATTACATGCTTGGGCCTGCCAGGTCTGGAAGGCAACCTCCCACACCACTGAAGCCAACTCACCACCAGGTAGTGAGCGGTAGACAGCTCAGCTCCTCTCTTCACCCGAGTGTCCAGAACATATGGTCACAAGTCCGATGACACGACTACAAAGTCAATCATCGAACTGCGACCTAGGGTGTCCTGGTGCCAAGTGCACTTATGGACACCCTTATGTTCGAACATGGTGTTCGTGATAGACAAACTATGACGAGCACAGAAGTCCAACAACGAAACACCATTCAGATTCAGACTGGAGAGGCCGTACCTACCTATCACACCCTTCCAGGTCACACTATTGTTGCCCACATGGGCGTTGAAGTCTCCCAAGACAACGCGCGAGTCTCCCGAGGGAGCGTTCTCCAACACCCCCCCCCCAAAGACTCCAAAAAGGGTGGGTACTCTGAACTGTCATTTGGTGCATAAGCACAAATAACAGTCAGGACCCGTCCCCCCACCCGAAGACGGAGGGAAGCTACCCTTTCGTCAACCAGGGAGAACCCCAACATTTGGGCACTGAGACGGGGGGCAACAAGAATACCCACACCGGCTCGCCGCCTTTCCCCATGAGCAACTCCAGAATAGAAGAAGGTCCAGCCTCTTTCGAGATGGATGGTTCCAGAGCCCAAGCTATGCGTTGAGGTGAGCCCGACTATATCTAGTCGGTATCTCTCCACCTCACGCACCAAATCAGGCTCCTTTCCCGCCAGAGACATGTACAGAGGAGGGATAGAGAATACATTGGTAGTAGGATGCTGAGGTTGGAACTACCAGGCAGAAGGCCTAGAGGAAGACCAAAGAGACGATTCATGGATGTGGTGAAGGAGGACATGAAGGTAGCTGATATAAGAGAAGAAGATGCAAAGGATAGGATCTCACCCACTACTACTTTTCAGTCACTGGCATCCTTCAAATTGCTTCGTCTCCACAAGATGTAGTCTACCTGTGTGCTCCTACCTCCGCTTTTACAAGTCACCCTCTGCTCATGTCTCTTCTGGAAGTATTCACCACAGCCATTTCCATCCTTTTTGCAAAATCGATCAACATCTGTCCTTCTGTGTTCCTGTCCTGGATACCAAATCTGCCCATCACTTCCTCATCCACTCTGTTGCCAACACCAACATGTCCATTGAAGTCTGCACCAATGACCACTCTTTCACCTCTGGGGGCATCACTTCATCTAACTCACTCCAGAATGTTTCTTTCTCTTCTAGCTCACATCCTGCCTGTGGGATGACTCTTGCCTGTGGGATGACATTCAAGGTGACTATTAGTCCATTTGTCTTCCCATCCACACCATGATAGAACAGCTTAAACTAAGCTTTTCTAAGCTTTGAGGCTTGCTACCGTTCCCTCTGGTCTCCTGAAAACACAGTATGTCAACCTTCCTCCTCTGCATCATGTCAGCCAGCTCTCTACCTTTTCCTTTCATCGTTCCAACATTCAAAGTCCCTATTCTCAGTCCTCGACTCATGCGTTTCCTCTCTCTCTCCCCCCTACGGACACGCCTCCCGACTCTCCTCTTTCGATGGCTCTCGTTGTTAACCCGGGCCGATCCGGTGTGGAGGTAATATTTGTGACGCATATCAAGTTTGGCAATAGTGTTACGTCGGATGGCCTTCCTGACACAACCCTCTGCATTTATCCGGGCTTGGGACCAGCGTGAGAAAGAGACACTGGCTTGCCCCTCCCCACCCCCCACCCCCCTCCGGCTGCATTCATGTGTCACAATTCAATTTACATTTTCACTTTATCATTCCGGGATCTGATTGTCATCATTTTGCACTGATTCTGGACAAAAATGTAAATGCAATGCATTTTTAAGTGTAATTACATTATAATAATTTCTTCTGAACAGGATTTGTGTCAAAGTCTCTGGATGGATATTTACTTTCTGAACTCACGCTGCATATATTT